>JAMBLF010000707.1:0-208200 GCA_030578115.1 Leucoptera coffeella | reverse complement strand
GTGAATTTTACGATTTCTAAAATACATTTCAACTAAAAAAAACCGTGGACAGTACAAGATTTGTATAGGCTAAGGAAACCGGTAAATAAATCAGAATATTAAAATAATATAGCACATTACATCAAAGTCATTCAAAATTAATTGATGATACCAAATGGCAATAGAGTTTACAAATTTTATGCAGATTGAGAAACTAATATAAACTAAGTATAAATTAGTGATTAACATAGTTTGTGAAAGGAAATTAGAATAGCAAAGCAGTGCATTTCCTGCTCATATTCTGCAGAGACGGAGCCTTGTAACCACCGCCAAGAATGCTCGAGTTCATAAAGCATCTTATGTGGAATAACAACGTAAAACACCACGTATGTCTAACTTAAATAAGATTTAATATTCCTATCCGCCTTGTAAGTTCGCGAAAGAGCGTGTGTAATCAAAATCCACATTGGGAAACTTCCAACTAAAATCTCGCTGCGATTGCGCTGCGCTGCTTAAAAAATTGAAATGAGCTTGTCGCTCGGAACTAATTCCATTCCTAACTTTGTGTTGAGTTAGTTTTTGTTTCGCCGTTCCTAGTGCCGAGTTGTGCTGTTAAAAAATCAATTTCCCGAAACTTAACTAAAGTGTGGCGCTGAGGTGTTTACATTGGCACGGGATCGGCGTGCGGCGTCGGCCGAACAAAACACGACGCCCACTCCATTCAGAAACTCCTTTTTGATATTAACTAAGTTTTTCAGAAAATATTTGAAAGCCCCTCTTGTTCCGCACAAAACCCGCCACTCCCGCCAAATCTTCGCGAGTAACATGAAAGGGAGCAAAAAACCGAGTTTAATAAAGTTTTTTCTACACAGGAAAACTTCTTTATTATTCGTATCCATACTTCTGCTTTCCATCAAGAAAACTTCACCTGGAAATGTCTTTTAGGATCTCGAGTAAAAAAGCATTTTGAAGTGAGTCGGGTCCATGTTTTGTAGATTCCAGTCGCTCCATTGCTAAAAGGGTGAGCGAGTAATAAGCGGCGAGATCGGCAAATGAGAGAAAAACTATTAAACGTGACTAAGTACGATTGCGACAGAAATGCTGGAGTGTGCTTGTCCATCAAGGGTGCAATTAGGTCGCTTTTTGCACAACTCCGTTGCTTTGACTAATGATTGGATGTTTGGCGAGTCGTGGCCGAGACGCAATACTTTGCCTCCGATTTATTGCAATAACTAACAGTATTGCCGACTGGTTTTGTTTAAAATTAGCTTTTATTATGCTTTTATAGTTTATTATACCTATCCTTATTCTCACATTTATTTACAGGAATCATAGTCGCAAAAGTTTATCGCGTGAATAGCATAAATGTTGAACTAGATAGTAAAACTATGCGGCAGTTCAACGAAATATTTCGGTTTCGTCCCTATCTGCATTTCGTAGCAACATAAAGTCGCATGTGTGAAAACATGCAAGATTCTTTCACAAAATATAGGTTCCACATTATATTGTCTTTAAAGGGAGATAAAGAATTAGGTATAACTCGTAATTTTACTTATTTTATCGTCAAAGACAAATCTTATTTAAATCAACACTGGATGATATAAGGTACCCAAAAGACCAAAGAAGAGTAAGATTGTAATGCTAACAACATTTTTTCTCGTAGCATGGCATTACTGATATACAGATATGAGAGCACGTGCCCGTTATTGCTGGATGTGTAGAGGGAAGCGGTGCTCCACCAAGATTTATAGGTCCCCGCGAAAGACTACAAGTTTGTTTACCCGGCCCCGGCGAATGGCGATAACCGACTCAACTTCTCCCATCAATTCAATACATTGAAAAGAAACAACTTAAATTGGACGGATTAAAACGGATGATTGATTGTGCATTGCGCGTTTCTAGATTTATTTATGTCGCGGCCATTTTTTATTGCATACTCAGCCCCAGAAAATAGTTTCGGATCTAAAAAGGTTTTATTAGGCAGCCTTCTGCGTGCGCTGTCATAAAATACATTCGTAAAAGCCGGAAGACTGACGTTAGAAATGTGTATTGTTAGTTTATGAAAGGGCTTTTATAGGCAAACAAACTAAAAATTGTAGGATATTGACACTAAAATATTTTAGTGCATGTTTATTGGTTACATGCACGCATCTGGGGTGGACATAGAAATACTTCTAGGACAGATTTATTGACCTTTAGGTTATATGACAATTAAATAGAAAGTCCTATACCATTTCAGTAGAAGAAACTCTTTAAAATGTTAGTTAGCTTGCTTTTTATACCTGGAGTGATTACGATACTCTAATTTCGTAGGTTATTATAATTCTATGCCTTTTTATATAACTCACTCTTACTATAAAACTGTCGCTTACCTGTAACAAAAAAATATTGATTAGTTAAGGACACTTCGCATATTATCAAAAGATGACATAACAAAGTCAGTTATTCAATATTATAGTTAACGCTTGTGACATTGGGTAACAAGTGGGTGAGTGGTCAACTCATGTATACTAAAAAGTGGGTTTTGAGTAACCCCAATTAAGTACTATTATTATTAAGCGATGGTCTTTCAATTTCTTTTCAACCTACAAAATATTGCAGTAATTATTTATATTTATACCTGTAACATTGAGTTCTAACTATCTGGTTAACACGTGGGTTCGAGGTGGCCATAGAATTACTACCTTCGCAATTGCGGAGATGGACA
Organism: Leucoptera coffeella; assembly: GCA_030578115.1. Classification (NCBI taxonomy): domain Eukaryota; kingdom Metazoa; phylum Arthropoda; class Insecta; order Lepidoptera; family Lyonetiidae; genus Leucoptera; species Leucoptera coffeella. The sequence continues at coordinate 205,514 of JAMBLF010000707.1, read as the reverse complement.
CCTGAATTTCTGACTACCCCGCAAGGGTTTATGATCGTGAACGCGTGCGTTATATATACGTATGTACGTAAACAGTACCACAGTGTATATAAGTTAGCATTACGCCTTGTGAAGTCGTTTGTATACAAATTTATATTGGAGTTCAAATTTGAAGTAAATGAAGGATGAAATACAGAATTTCCTAGTCTTCCGGTGTGTTTAAAATATATGTGAACGCCCCTAACCATATAGCCGGCGTGTAATTGAAACTAATTAGAATACCATAATTTCCTATACAATTGAAATGGGGTGCTATTTCTGGTTATAATTCCCCTCAGCAGTCGTTTATTAATCGAAATTACGAAGTTCAGTTGAACCGTGGATCAGATGAAAGTTATGGTGTCGCGTTTGCTTATTTAAATATGTAAATTATTTTTCAAATGGTCAATTCTGCTACTTTTGTGGAAGCGGAAAAGATTTGTTTTGTTGTTTTAAAATGTATATAGTAATTGTAAATTGACTGTAAAATATAAACGTTGTGTTACTCGTATACTTAGTATTTTAAATTTAAAGTTTTTGAAATTAAATAATGCTAAGCATATCCTTATTGATAACAAGGAGATTCAAGGATCTCGTAAGATATAAAAAAAATTGTTACTTTTGTATTAGAGTTACTTATTATTATTAGTTATTCCTTACAGTTGAACAAGTAAGTAATAAATAAAAACTACGCAATCAACTTTCACTATTCATCAAATTAATCAATTGAATCTACGGATTTCAAGTTTTTAATGAGTGTGTAGTTGTGATTATAATTTATTAATAGATAAATCGATACTAAAACTATTTTCCTTTTGAAAACTTACATCGAGGTGATTCATGATAATAATGTGTATTACGGAAATACATACATACACCTCAACCTCAAATGCAGACACTATGGATCGCAACCTTAAACGATCCTGCTAAATCTCTTTGTACCGGAGTACAACCACGTTTAACAATAGAATTAAATGTATTGGTACCTATTACTTAATTAATACATGTTCATGTACATGTACATATTTTAATTATTTTCATTAAAGATTGAATTGCTTAATAATTATAACGTCATAATTAGTACGTCACCGAACGGTTAACTGTTAAGGTGACGTACATTTAAGGAATAATTTAAATAAATAAATGTTTAAACCCTATTTTTACGTTTTTTTGTATGTTTAAATGTTTTATACAATTTTTTTACGTTCGCTATGACGCAAGCGTGACGCACACGTCGTGGTTAGCAGAATAGAGGTACAACCCGGCGTTCGAGCGAGTTCGAATGGGTTGCTTAGCATAAACAAATCCAGGCTCCACTTTAGTTCTCTGGGCGTGAGTGGTAAGCCAGCGACGAGGATAAATAAACGCCACGCCTATACACTCGCTGATGTTTAGCAGAGTTCAGGGAGCGATTTGGCATAGAACGTGTATGAGATTCTAGAGGGTTTAGTGTAAGGAAGATTTTGAGTGTTAACTTTAAAGATTTTTATAATATATGTGTTTACAAAATAAGATGGCGTATATTAACACACAAAGAGGGTTTTCAAACGCAATGACGTTATTCATTATTCGTACAAGCAAAAAATATGTTGTACAAAATGTTTTAAATTATGATTTCTATGTGACTAAAATTTCAACAATCCAAATATCATATTACACAAAATAACGAGCGCAGAACGGCAGTCAATAATGCAATTGTACGAAATTATCGTCACAAATCCTTGTTAAAATTATAATTTGTTTAATTAGCCGAGTCGAAGATTTTCCGGGGCGTGGACGAGAATCGGCGTTCTGTGGCGAATAACGTTAGAATGTTGTTCCGAAGTTCGCGATTGACAGGCGAAAATTTACCTTTGTTGTCTAAGCTTTGGTTGGAAGTGACAATTGTTTTAAACTGTAAGATAGGACGTAATGGGTTTCCACTTTGCGACTCGTTCGAGCGGGATTTGAGCGAAGTATTAATGTTCTTGGTGCCCCTGACGAATTATAAATCGATGTACCGTATTTATTCGTATAAAAAATTAAGAACGCAGTCTCAAAAAATGCAAAGAAATTTAAATATATATTTTCCTGTGAAGAATCTTTTTTCTGTAAGGTCATAAAGATGTATGACTTTCTGTACTGTCAGTATGTAACACAATCTTTGTCAGTAAGTAAAGTATACCATGTATATTATTTAAAGTTTAAAGTGAGCAAGAAAAAAATCTAAGTTACAAAACAATATTTATATATCCTACCTAAAAACATATGTACAATTGAAAATAAAGCCCTATTTTGTATTAAACTTGACCTATTTACTAACTTTTAAAACACCCATTCCCTTTGCACAATTCCGAATGATGTAGGAAAACCGTAAGGCGACCGAAATAGTTGAGAGCGCCCCCGTATTGTGTTACTTAACTTTATTTCTAATTGAACCAAAACTATTTGGTTTGGGTATCTAACTGGATTATAATCGGATAACAGTATGGTTTGGACCCTCCAACGATTGTACTCAAAGTTATTAGGATGCCAAGTATAACAAATCCCAATTTGCTTATTGGATACAAAGTTGTTTAGGAATTTTGATGTCCACAGCTGCCGTTTGATCTTGCTTGAACTGTTTGATCTTTTTGTTTCGATATGATAGTTGGTTTTCGGGTTTTGGAACTGTTTCTAATTTATTATTTGTTTAAATAGGCACTGGTATGTATGTTTAGAATATAATCTGTTTTATCTTAGGGCTTGTCTTATTATAGCGACTTATATTTGGAAAAATGTGTATGAAATGCAAAACAAAATAAGTGAATTCGTTGTTCCAAGAAAAAATACATGGGATTCCATTATCAAAAATAACAGGTACGAGGCTGCGTATGGAGCATCCCAACTTTTCTCATTTGCATCTTATTACTGGGAAACATAGAAATTCTTTCTTTATGGCACATGTTTGCAGCATTTTTCTTATATATTATTTTTTTTACTTAGATATAGCATATGCTTTACATGCGTAAAATTAAAATTCAATATTTTTTATTCTAACTACGAAATTCTCTTTTACGCAGTCAATTACGTACTACGCAATTACAGCAAGATATTAATTCATTTATTTATGCGATCATTGTTTTATTTTTAATACGTAAAAGAACTTACAATGTTAAAATTGTACTTCAACCTTCCACAGCACAAGCAACAAGATGCTACATATTTAGGTACACCGTTCAAAAGTTAAAAAGAAAAAGCGGACAAAGACAATTATGTAATCCTTTCAACTGTCGACAATTTCATCTTAATAAGACTGGGAGTTGTCCTGTGGCACAAGGCACAGGAAGCGCGGCCGACAACTTGATGGCGATATCAAGTATTTACGCTAAGGGTGTGCTCTTTGTAAGGCTTGCCTAGGAAAGGAAACGCTATGTACTGAAAGGGAAGGAGGTTTTTTGTTGGGACAATGTTGGTAAATTGCGTCAATGTATAAATTATAAATATAACTTATTTGTTAGAGTTTGAAAACAGTAACTGTATTATTGTTAACAATACCAAAAGTTGCTCAAAATACGCTATGTGACTGGAATGTTTATATCCCGCACTTCTCGTTATTAAAATATATTTTAAAATTCAATTAAATAACATGCGTAGAACCTTAGTGCTTTATTCGAGATGAGACACAAAAGTTCCTTGAAATAGCTTTTCTAATTGCTATATTTACATGATATTTGACACTTATGTAAAAAGCTAGGTTTCTTAAACCTATTATGCCTTTGTAAGCAACCTCTCCCGCTCGTGATGAAGCCTATCCCGAAAGGCTGTCTTTGTTACGGATGCTCATTAACTGACAATGGCCGTCAAAGATATTTTCTTAGACTTATAGCGTTTCTATTAAAGTTAGAGGTGGCGCAGTCGACGAGAGTAAATAATACGGTGAATTTTAAAAGACCACTTTAAAACTCTGCTAGCGAGAGTCGAGAGTTTATAAAGTTAAAAATCTTCGAGTGATTTAAAAAAGGTTAAGTTTATTGTTGGACGTCCGAGGTGTTTATCATGTAGATGATCTTAGAAAACTGGTTTCCTTGGATCAGATATTGGGTGATAATCGACTTGGGGTGAAAATCTATCATACTATGCAATACCTTGCATCTAAAGTATCTAATACAAGTTATTATAAAGATATGTATGTTGTCACAAAATATCACTAAAAAGTAATCGTTTTTTAAATTTCATTAAATAGTCTAATAAATGATTGTCTTTGTTATTTGTACTATATAATTCAATCAAAACAGCTAATCGAATTAAAAATCTACCTAAAGTTTCTGAAACACTATTCCATACTTTATAAATATCAGTATAGTATTCCATAAGATTCCGAACAAAGGTTTATGATGTCCCAAGACTACATACAAACATTAAGACGTCCTTTACCCATTACAATAACATTGATGTGGTCCCATGATAACATATTATATTATAATACTATTTGCGACAAACTCAATATAAAGCCATATTATCGAAGGCTAAGCCGGCGGGTTAGTAACCTCTAAAAGGGTAATTTCCATAGATCATAACATTCTATTGACTTAGCTCGATATTAATATAAGTCACTCTTCAAATAATGTGATGTATATTAGTAGGTTTTAGGAGTGTGTGTTTTGTTTTGGTGTTTAATATGTAACATAATTTGTATACTAGTCAAATTTATTTTTATTTACAAATATTAATATACATATATTTTTTTTAACATTTTTTGTTTGCTATATGTGCTTTAAGTTAAGTCTCCTTTGGTTAAGTTTGCACAATAAATTAAAAGTTAAATCTTTTGATGTATCGATGTTCATGAAAGTCATTTAGTTTATCAGTTTCATTCTTATCAGTATATTCAATAAAAGGAATTAAAGGACGTGTAAATTCCCGTCTTTTCATCCCTTTTGGGCAGGACAGAACCTTGGATATTTATCTCCTAGATATCTTATTATCATGAACATTGTGGTAGTGATGCCAGATGGAACATTGGCGACAGGTACGTCCCAGTAAGCACGGGACAAATATATGAATATACTCGTAACACATAAAATTTTTAATTACGCGGTGAATTTATTCATAAAGGCGTTACCCACTCTCGCTTATGTGCAAAATACACATGCGCTTGTCACAGGCGTGGGAAGAACCGCAGCCTTGAACAGGTGGTGGGTATTATATCACTTTGTTTGTTCATGAAATCCTTAGATCTGGTAATCTTTATACGTTGGATGAGTGTGCTGCTAAAAATATTGTTATTGCCTACCTGTTTGAAAGGTTGTGTAATGTATAGAGTTTGCTTAACGTTTATAAATATTTACAAAATTAATTATCTGTATTATTTTTGAACGTGACCATAAGTAGACGGATAAAAAATGGTAATATATGAAACATTGATGCATTATTAACAGTAGATACTATCAGTTAAGTATCGTCGTGCTTAAGTAAGTAAGTAATTAAGTAGTATCTTAACCTGAAATGAACTTATCATGCCAAGAACTTTATAAAGTCGATTTTTATAGAATATAATTAAAATATTTATTTCTTTTGTGGCTAGCATAGGCAAAAGGCTTAGGGATCGTGGTTTGGATAGACGCTCCGGGGAATTTTTGGCCCAGAGGTTGTCGTTGGCAATCCAGCGGGGCAACGCTGCTAGTGTGTTGGGGGCTTTTGCTTCTGGGTGCTAAATTCGGCACACAAGTAGCGCTGTGTAAATTTTTACTGTTTGATAGATTTAAGTTTTTTTTTTGTTTTAATTTGTACATATTTAGTTTTATTTTGTTTAAAGTATTCAATTTATTTACCTATTTATATTCTAATTTAAAACAACATTTATGAATAAATTTATAACTCCTTGTTTTTAAAGTTACTGAAAATAAGCCATTATAACTTTTCATAAACATTAAAATATTGTATGTTTCTGAAACTTTAATGATATACAATAAGATTATAATATATCTTTAAAGCAAATAAAACCTCCTTTTCCCTCATAAAAGTAGCTTAAGAACATAAGTTTATACCTCGTTAATACGCAAATCTCATTACTCGTGCAGCACAAACACATTGACAAACGAAGGGACTTATCGTAGCGTGGATTCCTTTGAATAAAACCTGAGCTGGTATTAAGTTCATTCTAAGAAACCTAAGGCTGTGTGGGAATACCTCAGGCCACAGCTATTTCATTGTGTTGATATTTTTTCTAACATTTAGTGTTTGTGGGATGGATTTGTATGTTAACAATGTACTTATGAACGAGTATTATATATGTATGTATCATAATGTAACTAATCTTTTGTTAGAAGTATTCGAGGTGGGGACTCGTGATTTTTGGCTTTCCCTTTGTAAAGAACGGGCGTGATGTGTATGAAAGTATGTTAAAATGTGTGCCTGAATATCAAAATATGTACATACATTGTTGTAAGAAATTGTAGTTTGACAAAATGTAACGATAGACATCGGAGTTACTAACTAATTTACTCATGTCTATTTTATACATTACTTGTAGTTTGAACCATTCCTAGAACGTACTGTTCTTGACATTTTTTCCCTGAAGGATTTTCTATACGAAATGCCAATAGTTCAATTATATTTATTTTTTTAACATAATCTAATTTTAATGTCAATTTTTCATGAGAAAATGTTTGTTTTTTGACTTTCAGTAAGTGATTTAATAATCCTTAAGTTGAATAAAAAGCATTTCTTTTCATTTCGTTACAAATTGTTTATAACTCTTTCTCAAACGTCCTAAACACAACTACTATTTAAGGCACCTTTTCGCTCGTTATCTATGACTTGATAACTCCAATCCCCACATAATAAACATCTGCATACTCGACCCAAAAGTACCTAGGGCAAACATTTTCTCTGTTTTACTGGTTCGGTTTAGCGTTTGCGGTTGGCCGTTTAGGTGGCTTTTTTACCTTTTACACCGTTTAACTCAAGGATGCTTTTTTACTGTCCCAAACAAACAAACGAGTCCATTTGGACCTCATGTTCTGAAAACATAAGATTGAACACGCTTTACGCTGTATGGAACATTGTTGTGAAGACAATAGCTTGGAATAACTTGGTGTTTTAAGAGTATAATTTCACTTATTATTGTTGGACCGATTGACACTTTTTAGCTTATGAAAAAAACTAAATCATATCTTGTTTAACTATGTATATAATAATAACTTATAGTTATAAATAAATTGAAAATGACGTAATCTTGAGCCAAGTATTACTTCTATATTTCACCCTTAGTTATTGTCAAGTCCTATTAAGTCATAGACAAAAGACTATATCATAGTCTTTTCCCATGGAAACCATTTTACTTTGTAGTTATTTTTCTCTTAGGTAATTGAATTATAAAAGAATAATCACATTATTATTTGAAAGTACTTTATCGATATATGATTTTTAGATTGAATTGATTGTGTAGCCTTGATACTTTCCTTTTCAATCACGACAATCCACGTGTATTCAATGATAAAAATGTCATGTTAGCACGTGTACTATGAAAGTTCAATTCAGTATATTATAATTTCTGTTCTACTGTCAGAAGTCTTTTGTTTTTAAATTCATTATTTAATCATCTAATCTGTCATAAAAAAACTAATAAACTAAATATAAATTTAAAGCTTTTTCCAATCAATTCAAATTTCAAATCAATTATTTACACAGTAATATAAAATTCAATCTACACACTGCGATAACGCGTAAAAAAATGCTTCGTTTATAACTTATTAAAAATCGGTTCAACTTATTCAGTTCCATGTAACATTTAAACCCTGTTACGTCTCGTGTAATCAAACAGTGATTAAGGGGAGTTTAACTCAAATTCCTCAACTTAAGATTAAGGGAACTTTGGACGTTAGTCAGTACATCATTAAACAGGGTTCACAGTTGTCCTCGCCCAGCGGAGCTTCCATAGAAATGTGAGATAACGGTTAATGAACGTCTTGATTACGGTTCGTCATTTTACTTAGCCCTCTATTACATTGTATGTTACTGTGTCTTTATGTTTCAACTATTAAAACTATTTATGTAAGATTGAATAATAGTTATTTGTTAATAAATTAATAGTTTCAATATTGTTTATGATAAACCATGAAACAATGCCATGTTACATAGATAATTATAATCGACATGTTTTTTGTTATATACAGAGGCATAAGTAAATAACATAAACTTAAGTATTTATTGTTATAAGAACTTCTTGACTCTGAATAATCAATAATGCTTAAGATTAAAGCTTCTATTTCCTTATACATAAGTAGGTACAAGTATCAATAGCAATTCAATCCGAGCCGCTACAGTAAACATATTTTTCTACTGGACAGAGCGTAATTAATTCAAGGGAAACTGGATGACGAGTGCCGTTGGCTACCGGTTCATTCTATCCATTCCTTAGGCCTTATTGCGTTGATTTAAAGCTCATTTCGGCACGCACCCAATTCGTGGCTGGATTACTCTCGAGCCATTAATCTCTGAAATTGCGTTCACGAGCCCTGCGCTAAATCCAATGTCCGAAAGGTTTGTTTCTACTTTCGGGACCAACTTTAAATGCCTACCCCTAATTATGGGAAGGAAAGTTGAGTATCAAAGATTATTAAGCGCTTAATAAATTCCACGATCAAGGAAATTGGCTAGAGATCCCGTTATGATAATGCGTGCTAGTTGAATTTCGGAAATTAATTTTGTGATGTATTGTGTTTGGTTTGCGGATTAGTTTTTCCTTGCACGTGTTTTCGTATATTTATTACCATACGCATAAATAACAAGGGTAAGGTTGAGCAGGTAATTATTATTTCAACGTTGGTTGTTATATTATTATACAGATTTACAACTTTAGCTAATCAAATCATATATTGAAATACATATTAAGAGTTTTTAACCCAAAGAGAATGTATAACAGACAGTATTGAAATCTTTTATCACATACTTAGCTTGTGAATCTAAAACTATTCTTATTTCGTTTGATTGAATGACGCGAATCCATAATGCTTGCTAAACTTACATAAAAACAAACCAATTTACCGGGCAACGTTGGACAAATAAAAAGCGATCTAAACGACTTTCAGAACAACAGCACGATCGCATTTGTAAAAGCCACATTCATTACCAGAATATAGCGTAGCACGTAAGTGGCATAATAGAGTCGCTCCCAAACCATTGTTTTCGAAATTAAAAATGTCACCCCGCCTTTCTGATGTCATTTGTTATTGACTGCGACCTGTTTACGTCCAAACCTCTAAGTTATGTAAGTTACAATAATATATTTTTCTTCGCAACTAGGTTACGAAACGAAAATGAATTGTGTTTAAGTAAAAATAGAATTAATTTAACAGTTATTTATGAATGTTTGAGATCTAGAGCTGTTTTTTAAGTTCAGAAAACATCGCGTCTAGAATTCTAGAATGTTCTCTGTTAAGAAAAAATGAGTAAGAACTTGGGTACCATTTGTAATAAAGTGTACGTGAAGGGAAAATTGGAATAGGACAAGAAACGCCAGACTCCGTATTATTAATGATCGCCGGTCGATTTCAGCGCACTTACAGGTAGGTCGAGTTAATTTTACGAAAACATCTTTCAGAGCGGCTCCTTTGATTAATTGTATAAGCTGAAAGAATAACGTTTGTTGAACGAAAAGAATTCCTTGTAGTATTTTGCCTTAACAGAAGCTTTTATTTACAACCTCTTTATTGAAGTTGTTTTTCTAGTTTTCTTATAATATAATGTGATACCAACTTTCATATCAAAACTGTTGAGAGATGAAACTAATTTATAGTTACGATCGTAATGACAGGAAGCCTTATTTATTACACGATCTCCTTAAATATCTCTGCTAATTCTAAAATTATTAATAATAAGTATCATTAGAACATATTTGCACCATCTATACAAATGTTAAATGTGTAATGTATATGTACATAAAATTGGTTACAGTAATACCAGCTCCCAAAACCGTCTACGGAAAGTATCACAGTTTCCTTGAGCCTTTCCTTGTATTGTTGATAAATATTAACGGTCGGTGCCACAAAAATTATAATAGATGAGTAGCGTCCGTGGAACAATTAATATCATTGCCATACAAAACAAACTTACACCTCTGGGCCGACACGATAAATCATATCTTCTGAAGACGCAAAAATAAATGAAGCCAATGATAAATGGGAGTGAATTCACAGGGCTACACCGTCAATTGAGCTGAGTGAATTTGGAAATTAAAGTGCTCTGAATGAGGGAGGAAAAAATGTCTTCATGTAGATAGGAAGAAGACAAATGCTCAAATCTTCAACGAAGAATTGGCTTCGTATGTAATGATGTACCCTCTGGTACGGCTTCAAGTTTAAGTAACGTTTTGCTGGATTATGTAAGAAAGTAATTTTATATTCACGAAGATGCGTTTGTCTGTATATTCGTTATAAAATAAGTTCGTTCGTTACGTCGTCGCTGTATTAGAGGCAAGAATATCATACACGTTATAATATAAGACCGTAACGAAACTAATATTGCGATACTAATTATTTCCAGCAATAAAACAGACTGCATAAAAATAGAACAAGTAATAAAAGGATACCCCTAGCTTCCTGCATGTCCATAAAGCATCATAATATTAAACCGTATCATCTCGTAGCAGGAAAACCTGTCATAAATACGATTCATCACGGCCAAATAACAGTGTGAGGCTTATTCGATTTCATGATAATGGCCGAGGTCTGTCTGTCCCCAGGTACCATCGCTTCGGAAATTGCGTTAGCCACGTTCAAGGACCAGGAAATTAGAAACGCTGAAGGATATAATAGAATGTCTCACTTCAATGAGAAAAAGTAAATATTGGCAACACCAAATATTGCGGTCGCTTTAACCGGCTTTGTGACGTTTGTAGGTCATGTCATGTTAGTAATAATATTATTTCTAAAGCGTCTTTTGTTTTCATTAAAATGTTTTTGTTTATTTTTTGTTGAGAATATTCGTGTGAACAGATTTACGTCAAATGGTCAATAAAATAAGATTTTTATTTCCTAAGTATTGTGTACTTTAAGAATACAGTAAAATATTTAATTAATATTTTAGAATCACCATAGTATAACTAAATAGGTACTTGTATAATTAAAGTACTAAATCAAACAGTTATCGAAGGTGCATCAAATGAAGGTAAAAATGAGAATCCATTTAAAGTAAAAGATTTTTGTTTACGTCCACAAGGCACTCTCTCAACTTTGAAAGTAGAATAAAAATTATCTTTGGGGTGTTATTACAACCAACAAAGAGGGAAAAAAGAATTGTAAAAGCTTTATTGTTCCAATATCGCCGAAGACTTAAGCTTGTTTGAAGGTAATGGCAAAAGGTATGAAATTGGCGACCAAGTTTTCCATATCTATTATAAACAGTTGAAATTGTATTTAATGGACATTAAATTGAGTTACCTAAAGTATTTAAACATGCCTAAAAGTGTATTATTTCTTTCTAGAAACATGGTATTATCATACATTTCAGGCCAATCTCCCTACCTAATCTTACTATCACTACATCGATATCCATACAACATACACATTTGATGAATATAGGTACTTATTAATTCACTCCCTTTTAAAATAATATTTAGTAAACTATATGTTAAGATGAAGACGATTTTATGTTGTTTAATTGCCTGAAAAAGATTCAGTTTGCCATTTTTTATGTAGTTGATATTTGATTTATGTAACAGTAGCTAATGTTAGAAACCAAATATAGTATACAAAAACAGGTTATTGGATAACATTTGTTTTCGTTAAGATATTATATTTTGGAATGTATTGATCCCTGAGGATAGGACGTTCAGTTTCGTTCCACAAGTTTTGGATCCCTCGGCGGTTTGGGAGTTGCACTCGACAATCTTATCAGGGACGGAGGAAAAGATTTTCCACTGTCTGCCTCCGAGGTGGGGCCACGAAAAAGGAGATTGGTCAATAATAGTAATAAAAATCCTTTATTGAAACTCCACAATACATTAAATAACACTATACTGATGAATAATATTAACTTTTATTTATTTCCCAAAAATGTAAAATAGGTTTACTAATCCATTCATAGCTCCAACATGGTAGTTTCGTTTATTGTAGTAAATAAAAATATTATTAGTCAAGAGACAAATTACGCCTGTATTATTTTACTCATAAGCTAAATTGATTATTAACTTGATGAAATGTGATAAAAAATATGATTTTGTAAACAAAAGTTTATTATAGTTAATTCACTATTAATTTTATCAATTGTAATTATTCTTCAATATTACGTTCAGTTAAAAAAAGTTCAACAACTTTGTAATCATCTATATTGCTCTTGTGTATTCAATATTTTATTATTGATTTCTGATTCATATGGGTAGTTAAAACTCTACAATATTTTACTTCAATTCATCAACAATCTTGAATAGATTTAATAATACATTAGCAAAAGTAACTATGTATTGCCTGGAAATCTTTATAAGATTTTCTCCCCGCTTTTTCCATGACCCAGGCCGATACCTCTCACCTCAATATTCCCTGGGTAGGCGTGACCGGGCCTCGCCAATACAACTTCCAATTATGCGTATATCCCCTTGCTTACAAGATTTACATTTACCAAATTTGTTTTTTCCGAAGCATTTATTGTTGATAGTTTTACCACAGCCTAGTTGTTGCTGAAAATCTTCGGGGAACCTAATTCGAAGTTAGCTATTACATACGAAATTGAGTGATCAAAAAAGGTTCCGACTGAAATGGGAAGTGCTAAATAAACATTAGAGGACATGAAGGTTTAATAGGACAGATTTTTCTTCTAAAAATGTTACGGTTTGTTAAGTATTTTATCTTAATTCTATTTGAATTATCGTCTTCTTTATATATTATAACATGCTCCAATTTGGAAAGTGTAATTTTTTATTCTGTATTTATCATTTGATGATGAAGTTTAAGTTAATATATTATTAAGTTATTACATATCAAGTTATTTCATTACATACAAATCTTTCTACCGACTTGGCACAAACTTTACTAAATCATGATATCAGTAACGTAAGACATGATTTTAATTATGTTTAAGAGTCTATAACTCCCTAAGCAACACGCCAATAAATGATTTCTTTAAAGCGTATAATAAAAGCAAACCATACTGCTTGCACAATGTATCTATATTCCTAGGTACACAGCAAAACGGTTACCTCACATAATTCTTTAACCAACTCCGGCCAAGAAATAGCGAAGGGAGATAACGTCACAAGCAATGCGCTCATACGGGCATTCGAAGACCTGAATTTGGTGCACGTAGGTACTTTTTGGCAAATTGGATAAAATGCAGCATAGATTGTGCGGGCTACTTATATTAAGGAGCCATTTTGCAACCTTTGTGAAAGAATTGAGTTTGAAACGCCGCTTTTCAGTCGATAAATTGGCCAAGTTAATTTTGCATGTATAAGTCGCTTTTAGTTACTATTTAAGCCTTTCTTGAGCTTACTTATAATCTATTTGGATGCATTGTCCTTAATAGATATTAAATACGTATTTATACATCAATGAGAACTATGACAGAACTATCAGATAATCAGTAATTATCGCAATAAAAGCCAAATATAAAACGATTACTTTGCCAACCAACCAACACAAGCCCACCGTAATGCGACTCATAAAATCGCATCATAATTACTTTAAAACGCAGCCCATAAGCGGGTGATTCGAAAATTTATACCCGCTATTTACACAGAGCATTCCAGATAAGATAATACACAGAATAACTGCGACGCAATGGAACAATTCCCCAACACATCGTCTGTTACGAGTGCTCACATAATATTTTTTGTTGTATTTGTAATAATGGACTCTATAGGATAGGCGCCGCAAACGGCTGCAGTGGTTGTTTTGCGAAAAATATGGACTGTGTAAACGGCTATGCATAATTTGCAGTTGGATGTATGGCTTTGTATCTAAGTTCTGGGCTAGGTAGTAGCTAGTTAGTTAAAGGAGTAATTTTGATGTGATGTTATCAATTGGCGAATATTACTCCCAAAATTTGTCTAATTAAATAGCTTAGTTAAACAAGATGATATTATTTGATTAGCTATGCATTTGATTTAGCCTATAATCTACTAAATGATTTCCTAACTTCGAAATCGCTTTCTGTTTAATTCCTAAAGCTAGAAATATAGCCAATCAACTTATGTACGTAGTTCAGCTTAGAAAACCTACATGTAATTCATATAACATCGTTAGGTATACGCTTGGGTTCTCTGTGATAAGTCCTTCAACTTTCACATTTTCAAGCTCACGTATAAGTATCAAAAATATCAAAAGCAAGGGTCTAGTGTCTAGACTCAAGCACTAACTACAAGACTAGGGTGTGATTCAACCCTTTCTGAGGGGTGCCTATTGAGTCGCACAAATCTTTGGATGTATGCAGAAAGGAACTACTTACATTATGCTACTGTCAAACAAAAACACGTTCACGACTATTAACCCTTTCAGGGTAGTCAGAAGATCAGGTTTCTATCCGCGTAATCGCGGAGGTAGTAATTCTATGTAATCCTATGGCCATTTTGACTTGTTGATCAGATAGTCAGTACTCAATGTGACAGTTGGTAAGCCATGTCAAAATTTACAAGCAGTAACTGCTACCTGTGCGGGAAACAGGTAGGTTTGCCCACGATGTTTTCCCCCACCGTAGTATTTTGTGCGACTGTGTGAAAATAATTAGGAACTTTCAATAGTTACTTTCATATTTGTTACAAGAGGGTTATCGATTGGACGGAATAGAGTAAATAAGGGGTGAACTTTATATTTTATAGAATCACTATCATTACGGGCGGTCAAAGAAATTGTATTCGAAGTTTGAAAATGCTTCTTTGAACTCGTTACGGCAATTTGAATAACAAATTGTTTTGACATCTTGACGAGTAATTGCATGGCATTATTTGAAAATCGAACACGAAGTATTGTTTTACTTGCAACCAAGTAGTTTGCTACTAAAAAGTGTCATTGAAATAACATTTGACTAATATTTTTTGACATAATTAAAATGACATTAATGCTTTTATTTTAAATTTGATCGAAAAGTCAAAGTACCAAAGAGGTTAATGTTACATCCAAACCTTTTTGTTTAAGATTACAAGTCTACCAACTCAAACGTGTAATACAGTACGAACTTTTATCTGTACACATTGCTATTGAGTAAACACGCAACTGTGCGATCGGATTAAAGTCAGAAGGAAAAATGACGACATTTAAATGAGCCGACAATAAAGGATGAGGCCACATAAAAGCCTCAATCGAGGCACGATAAACAATACGGGGTATCGGATTAGGCTTATCTCAGACGGTGACTTATGACATCATTATATCCCCTTTTTGTAAAATTTTAGCGAGAGACGCCGCCGAGTTGCCGTGAATACTAATTCTTGTAGGTCAATAGGTGGAATAATAAATCGGCGATCGGTGTTCGTGAATTTGTTAGAGCGAAAAATTAGGAAGATTAGTGCTGTGATTCCGTGGGTGGTGACGGGGTTTGAAATTTTGTTAGAGATGAAGTTATAGCTAAATTTGAATTGTTTTGTTTTGAGTGCAATAACGAGCTAGATAATAAACGTTATGATGAAGAGTTTCTGACTTGTCAAAGATCATATTTTATCAGAAAATCAGTATCCAAATTGGGTGATACTATTGGAAGTTACTATTTATGTTTTCCAAGTACCAAAACACCGCAACTATCCAATACCTAAAACATGATATATAAAATCTTTCATAGTATCTAAAAGATTGTTTTGTAGCAACAAAAAAGAGCACTCAACAATATTTTGTATAGACCAATTTATTACAGAGACTATTGTAGGTTTTACTCCTAACCTCAATTCACACGAAAACCTTATTTGTAATTTATGGCCTATTGTTCGTTTCTGCCCTATTTTTAGGTAAAAAATATATTATAGCAAAGACCTTTTGATTCATGTAAGAGTCATTACTTAAACTATACGATTCGATTTCGTTATACTGAAAACTATTCCTATTTAAATCTCAGTAGATAGCTACTCATTTACTGCGGCTATGAGTACATAATTAATAATACACATCTATGCAGAAGTGACAAATATTTTGTATAAATTAAGATCTCTATCTTTTATGTTGTTGTATGTCACCTAAAATAATATACACTTTCCGGTCCTATTTTCCTGTATAACATCTTCCGGAAATGTGATTTATATTTGCAATAACAATGCCGAATAACATAAAAATATTCTGTGTGTATAAATTACTACTTAATGTTAGATATGAAAATTTTTAAATCTACTTTTTTACAGTTTAACATGAACTACTTTGTGATTTGATTTGATTAATGAGGTAATTATCCCATAAATACTGCTATTACTTGATAGTTATGATTAATGAGAATAAAATATTCAATGAACCAAGTTTTTGTCAATGTTGTTTTCTACCTGATACTTAATCTGAAAGTTGCTAAATTGTCCGGAATAAAATTTCGTTATTTTTCTCCATAAATTTCGTACGCATTTGTTTATCCTATGCCGCATAATATATGTATAGCCATGCATAGTCACGCATGGCATATCATGATAATACGAGTTTGAGTACAGCTTTCTGTTGCCAAATGGCAACTCTTTTTTCCGTATATGTGTGGAAGCAATAATAATAGAGATCCTTCCAAATGGAGCGTATCATGCCATAGAGTTCTAGTATATCAATTATTTATATCACGTCGTAAATTTTTGTAGCGCAAACATAACGGATTTGAATACAAAATGCTGGCGATACTGGCTCTAGAGGGCTAAGCCGCTGTTATGTGTTATATGGACACAGGTTCAACGAATAAACTATGTTTAAATAGTGGTTTAGTTATTTATTCTATGTTTTTGTGAGATTTCCAAATAATAGATTAAGGTCAAGCGGTAGGTAGAATTTATTCACACTAGATCATTCATTTTAGCTAATTAATATCTAAAATGAATGATTTAGTGTATGTTTCAACATATGTACAAGAAGATAAGGAGAAAATACAAAATAATACTATGTAAAATATACAAACGGTATTAAGATAAAAACGAGCTATTAAATTACAAAATGGTCGACCAATCCTTGTAAAGTATTTTGTACTTTCAATCCGCAATGCAATTTACAAGATTCATATTTGGATTGTTAGTTCCAAAGGCAAAATGACTCAACCTAATTGGTCGACACACAAACGGCTTTATTTTCAAACTGAACTGCTTTATGAAGACCGAAAACACGAATTGAAACGGACGTTCAAAGGTTGCGTTTTGGTTTGACGGCTTCATTCCATTTTTGAATTATTTATATTTGGACGGCCGGCGTTTTTAAAATGGAAACAACATTTCTCTGACCTCACGTGGGTTTACAGGCTGTCTCTTTATAATTCATTTACAACGCGGTAATCTAAGCGACCGAGCGTTCGCCGAAAGAGTGCTCCATTACGAATGCACAAGTCGAAATGCTGACTCAGCGTTATGTGTGCTCGCTAATCTAACTTGCGGGAGATCTATCTGCAATGTTTCATTTTCATAATGTACTCTGGACTTTGGATTGCGAAAGTTTCGGTTCTGCGATATTGTTTAGTTGGTTTTATTTGATTATTTTAATGTGGGACTGTTTATGAGGAAGACTGTTAAAGATTAATTATATTCATTCAATTATTATTATTAATGAATGTTGTTTGTATAAAATAAGTGCAAAAAACCCCAAATCAAATCAAAATTTACAGCACAATTCTTTTAGGGTGATTAAAACTAATAAAACTAAGTTAAATATAAGTTCGTATTACAACTAGTATTAAACCTAAGCCACTTTTTATTATACAATTTTTCTTTTATATAGATTCGCGTTGAGAGTATCAACCTATTCCGTAACCAAAGCCAGTACATATAGCCTTTATAGTTGTACTATACCGATACGAGGATTCGATACTTATATTAATGCATCAATCAATAAAATTTGTAAATGCTTCTTTTAACAACCCCCAAGGTTCTATCTAGGGGTGTCCGCAATATGTGAACGGCGCAACTTTAATATTTAATAGGGAAATCAAAGTCGTCATGACTTGGTAAAATTTTACCTAAATTGGTACCATCAATCACCATTATGTGAATTTCTAAGCTAATGGTATAAGTACCGGCATACGAGTAACGTGTTTCGTGTATTTATTTTATATCGGAAGGGTTTTCGCTCTAAATATACGTTTGGTACTAGGCGCATTACGTAAATGTGGTTCAGTGTCACTACAGTATAAAACAAAGTCGCTTTCTCTGTCCCTATGTCCCTTTGTATGCTTAAATCTTTGAAACTACGCAACGGATTTTGATGCGGTTTTTTTTAATAGATAGAGTGATTCAAGAGGAAGGTTTATTATGTATGATAACATCCATTAAATAGTGGAGTAGGTAATATATTTTATACCCGTGCGAAACCGGAGCGGGTCGCTAGTAATATATATAATTTAGTAATACCTAGTGATAAGAATAATTTGAAATATTATGAAGATTTTTCATCCTTGTTACCACAAATATGCAATAACGGTCTAAAAAAAGACATTCATGAAAAATTTCACTGTATTATTAGGAATCATTTTTGAGATTTGTCTATACTTCAAGTTACGGATGGGTAGTACCTAACTACCAATTAAGTGCCTTAGAAGTGTGAATATATGTATAGTAAAAACATACGGACTGTTGAACTTTGTGAAGGTGATACGTACCTGAAAACAAAAAAAAAGATCACATTAATTATTTTGCTCTTATATTATTTTTTATTGCGATTACATCTATGCAACATTTGATATATAACATACTTAAATAATAATATTATTATACTCAGTATAAGTAGCGGAATAATAAGATTAATCAATCAGCCTATTTCAGTCCACTGCTGGACGTAGGCCTCTCCAATAGTACGCCGCAAAACACGATAATTCGTGGCCCTCATCCAGCCACTACAAGCTATCTTATAAAATTATAATGCACTGCACACATACATACACATCACGTCTCATTCACTTTAGAGGTGTAGGCAGAGATCACGAATCCCCATTTGTCCCGATCCTGACAGACCACTTTCGCTTCATTGACACTCATACATCTTCTCATACACACTCGGCGGTTATAGGTACTCCTAACGTCACCCTTTTTCTATAACATACTACATACATATATTAAGAGGTTAATATGAAAAGGCTATTGTATTTACTAATATTAAGAACGCGTAGGAGTATTGTATATACAGGAAAATATTCAATAGAAAAGCAAAAACAATAAAACATCAACTCACGGCGGTATAAAACACATATTACACAATAGTCTAAAAAATGTTTTGGTATTTCCTCGGCAATACAATAGGCTAAAACCTGCACGAATGGAAGGAGTCATTAAGCAAAACAATAGCTTACATACAACATAAAGGGCAGGCAGAAAGATGGCAAAATTATAGGTTGTAGTAAGTAATCGTTTTCAAATGACAGCCTGAGTTAGTGTTTTGGGACGATGTTTAAATTTGGTTTTGTTCAGTTGACATTATTTGACATACAAGACCCACTTTATAAGCCTAGCATCAATACAACGTAAGGAAAAAATGACACTCTATGTATCGGCAATGTTATATATTTATTTATTAGGACACTGCATACTCGGTACAAATATAAGAATGTAATATAAAAATTTGGTATAAATAATACCCACTTATGTCTGTATATTATATGACAGTTTTCGATTGACAGTTTCGCATAGAGATTTTTAAAACGAATTAGCTGAACTAGTCATGGCTGAATGATTGCATTTCCTTAGCTCTTTTCCACATAACGGTGTTGTTAAAACATACTTTTTTAAATCCTTATCCGATAGAAAACCTGTTTATTTCATTTAGAATCCTTCAAAGTATATCTAGCATGTATAAAACGATGGTTCTAACTCAAACCCCACAAACCCTCGCCTTGTGATAGATAGGAAATGAAGACAGATTAACCTTGCGTGACTGTACAAAGTGGCTGGCCACAAAGATATTCACGTGTGCCGTGGTACCTACGTCAGGAAACGAAGCATTATATGCTAAGGGACAGAGTAATGATTATAGGTTTTTGAAATGGTATATAATATTGGTAGGTATCCTATTCTAAATTTAAGTCCAATGGTTGGAAGTAGATTTTCTATAAGAAACGGTATTGTTTTTTGTAGAATAACATTTATAAATATTTTGTTAATGTTATTTAGATAAGTTGTCGATGAATAAAAATGTTAAAAATGATGATTTTTATTCAAACGATCGCTACGTTTAACCGATTATTACACGTCATCTAATCTTCTAAAAGGGTTACTGTTTTTGCGCATTATGCCACCAAGAATGTATACCGTTGCCTCCACACCAACCATAGATGTCGCTTCCACCCTGCCAAACCCAGATTTGTTGGTGGCCAGTGACTTTCTAATTTCAGCCAACTTCGTGAAACGTATACCGTGTTCGCGAGACCTGCAGTTGACCGCGGCCGCTCCCCTAATCCGATCCCCGGATTGTTCTCGAAGTTCCCTGATTCGGCTACTAGTCCCCTACTTACGATTGGTGCGCTGAAACGTTCAGAGAGTACAAAGTTTTGTCCCTGAAATGGAAAGCTAATCCGACGATGGTTACATACGCTTCAATGCAAGAGATACGTTCAAATCTCTGTTTGTTTCTTAATTTTACGTTTGAGGCAGCGTTTATGGTGTTTCATTATTAGAATACGGTGGTTTATCTCTTTGATTAATCATACAATTATTCTTACTCATGAATAGATAAACTTAAAAATAGATTTTCTGATACAGAAATGTGTTCCAAGAAAGCCTAATGCACGTTTGAGTTTCCTATACCTACGTAAAACGCAAGACTAATAGTGGGGCTTTGTGAATAATCTATGACGGGGAATGACGTTGGTCTACAGAGGAGGCCTAAAGAGGTTTTATTAATCCGTGGAGTGGGGCAGGCTAATCAATCGCCGGGTCGCGTGTCGACCGCGCTATCTGTCTTTAGCCGATTGGGCCGAGATAACCCGACGCAAGATTACCAACGTATATGGGAATGGCCCATTTATTAAATTAACTTCTTTTATCTTCGCAAAAAGAGAGTGTTAGGAGTAAATAAATAAGCACTCAAGTGCCTCGTTCCGAATTAATGTAGCGAGGCTGAATGTCGATTTGCCAGTGCCATCTAGAGCTTGGGTCATAAAATCTGTAAATTTCCCCATAATACCCAGGCCTTGTACAGTTGAATTGAAGCGAATAAATCCGCATCGACCCTGCAGCTGCGGCCGATCCTTTAAAACAATAAAGGCAACTCATTAGAGCCATAACACCGGTGACAATGTAGCCGCACATAAAAGTAACTTTTGCAACGCCCAACAAAGTTAACCTGCTCCATGAAAAATGCTCGAGAAATTTCTAGTTTCCATAAATCAGCGAGCGATGAATGCCGCGCAGGGAGAACTTCGAGTAAAGTTGAATAAAGTCTGCGGCCGACTACCGACGAGATTAAAGTCATAATTTACTCGATTACGCTTGCTTACGATGTCGAATATGAAACCGAGTGGCCTGGATCCCCGATTTGCCTAAAAATGTGTGCTCCTCGACAAAAATGGGCCACGAAACGCCGCGATTATCGTATCTTGCGTTTCTTTCTCATAACCGTACGTCTCCCTGATAACGAGAGGGACAGAATCATTTAAGTCGACTCGGATGCGGGATAAGTTTATGGTCGCCGATACCTTAGCGGCCTTAAGTGGAGCGCCTTGGCATTGAAAGAAAACCTGCTTAGCTGTAATCCTGGCAGATATTCACCTGGGAAGCTCTTGCGATTTAATGCCTAAGATTACGCACACCAACATTTAGATACGGCAACATATATATTATTTTTAAATGGAAATCGATATAATATAAAAAGAGGATTTATTTACGATTGTTAGTACGAGAAAATGGTCAGAGGTTTCTATAAACACTTACTTGTATTACAAACTTAAAGTATAAAAAATATATTAGGTATTCATAAACAAAGTTAGTAAACTTCCCAATAAAAACATAATACTTCTTTGTTGCCAACACTGTATAGAATTATAAAAGAATTGTTAGGTGAACTGATATAAAAAAATATTGTTTGTTGTATTTATTATTATTATTATTATTAACCTTTATAATTATTTTAAGTTGATAATATTGCTTAAAGCAAACTTAAAAAGTAAACGATAGTTGAAAAGAAAGCAGATTTAATTGGAATATAAAATGTCTGGTTGAATTGGTTTAAGTAGAGCTTTTTCTCTCGCTGGTCAGCTGCTTAATTAATAACCAGCTTTCAATGTGGTGGCAGGTGTGCAGTTTCCAATAGGATTGCAGTGCCATCTATTTGTGTAACTACTAAACCAAATTTTAAACTAACTCCCAGTATTAAATGTATATAGCATTAAAAGTTGAAATAATTATTCTATAGCTATGTATTTTATGTTAACAATCTGGAAATTCATTTAGATTCTTTCATAGAAAATTTAAGGCAACACTCAAGACAATTATGTGACCATATTATAAATAGATTCAACCCCTAAGATTTATTTCAAAGCTATTGGTGGTATCCGAGATTTTGTCTCTGAGACGTGACGTGATTTAACAATCATCAACCTTATTTTGGTCGCAGCAATATTGATACTTCTGTAAGTATCACTGATGTTATATTGCATTATGTCTGTATGCTAACAAATTCACGTATTTACATGATGTACTCAAATGGACTTAAGTCAGAACACAATTTAATTCACAATGTCTGGACATATCTAGGCTGGATCAGCGAGGACTGATAAACGCAACGATTTCGAGATGAAAAAGGCTGCAGATCCGTAGATAGGAAGCTCCAGTCTCGAAGTGAAAAATGTACATTTGGACGGTGATAATTCGTTTAATTTCCGGCGGAGGTGTGGGGAGGAGCCCGTTCGCTCCATTCCAGATTAATTCAGCACCGACGCAGCCCGATAAGGACACTGAAATAAATTGAAAACGTTCGCAGATTGATTTGAATATATCGACACAGAAGATACCCGAACGTCGACTATGATTCACTATAAAGCTAATTTAGGTACTGGTAATATTCCAGCAAAATAAGTGGTGAATAAATACGATAAAAAGAAGGAATTTTCTATTTATAATCGCTGCGGTTTAATAAGTTAACCTGATTCTTATAAGCACGTCACAGCCAGGCTCAAATTGCGTCAGCAAAGCCTATATTGTGTGCCTCACGCCCATATCACTTAGTCATTCCAGTTTTAATTAAATTACTTGCAATAAAGCCAACGGTTGAGAAACGCGGCTGTTTTTATTTGGAGTGAATAGTTTAAAGCTTGAATCGTTTGTGAAATGATAAAATTAATGTAATCTGCACGAGAGAGCCGCCATGGGACATCGTTGGAGGCGGCCGTGAGAGGAATCGCAAATGAGCTACGATCTACCCTATTTCGATTCCAGACGCTGGCCCTACGTTTGCATATACGAATCTATTACGGTAACGCAGAATTCTCGATCGGCTATATGAAAAGATCGTGATAAAACTATTACAGCGGATCAGCTCTCTCTTTCTGCAAACTTTGTGCTTTTTGTAATATTTATGCCATATGTTGCTATGCACTGTTCTATTTTGATGATACTGACTCTTAACGAGGACATATAGTCTCTTTACGAAGACGTATAGTTAAAAAATGAAATTTTACAAATGTTTAGGTAGAGTTTACATCAATACAGTGTGACACGAATGCTCGATGTTACCTTATGGTTGAATCGACAATGGGAAATTATAGTTCGGCAGGTTTAGGCAAGCAAATTGATTGGTGCATAGCTCGGCTCGTCAAGCGAACGTCGGGCTGCAGATTGCTAATAGTGCATGCTAACCTTATTAGCAAAACGGAAAATGGCGTTAGCCGACGTACGTCTGACTAGACTTCCGTGGCGCTAAGCTCCGAATCCCAGTGATTGTTGAACCAATCAAATAACTGTCTGCTCTCGGAACTTAATTTCCAGTAGGCACGGCGAAAAGGTGCCTATGGAATGCACAGGGGCGTTTGTAGCGCTTTTGGTGTTATAAAATTTAGAATGATACTTAGATGTTGTTTTAGAAAATTGAACTAAATATAACAGGCAGATGTCAGAAACATCTCAGATTGAAAGATAAGTAATGCTATGTATGTTTATGGTACATGAGCTTGTTTAAAAATTCATTCGCTATTCACAAACAAACATTATAAATTACTTTTCTAATAACAAAATTTAATCCGTTCAAAAAAACACTATCAAAACGAGTATAGATAACAGTTAGACAAAATGGCCGCTTCTCGGAAAACGTTAAAACAGTTTTATCCCGGGGTAATCCCGGAGTGTCAGGAGATAATAAGAGTGACATTTGGAGCGATGGACTAGCGGTGGAATCCGCATGGTCCAGCCCGCTCTGACGTCACCTAAGCCCCTTCGGAGACAGGTGCAAGAGCCCTTTCCACGAAAGCGATCCCACGACTTTTACCTCGAACCATAGAGTAGATGTTTTTCAGAATGACCCAAGTAGAGAAAGTTGTCTATAGTATGAAAATTGTATTTAAATTGTATTTTTGTTAGGATATGGAAAAATGATATTGTGTTTTGGAATAGACAGGTTTTAATTTACTTTGTACGACAATCCAAATATGTATGTATACAGAGAATTTAAATACAAATCACAAAAACCTAATGAATACTTAAATCTCCTGCAACATGCAACCCAGTTTAATAAAGAACTTAGCATCCCAGCATGAATCATAAAAGCAATCACAGCCCAAGTCTGAGAGTCAACAAAGGCGGCTCATAAGTCAGGGCATCAGAGATAGTCATCCGAGCGCAACTAGTGACGCGATAAATCGTGGGCAGCACGCGGCGCTCCGTGGCAACCTGCAGCAGAGCCTGGCCACTATTCCCAGCGAGGATTAAACTGGAGAGAGAAAACTAAGAAGATTAATCCCACCGGGCGGTGCGGCAGCTAGAGAATTTATTATAAAACGCTCCCGTTCGATGTTTTTTGCACGATCGGTGCGTTTAAAACTTTATTCGAGCGGAGGATTGCGGCTCGATTAAAACTTGCCAGTGAGCACTCCACTTTAATAATATTGGCGCTTATCGAACTCTATTCTTTAAATTGTGTTTGCGCTGTTTCGAGGAGTGAACAGGTTGATTATTAAGTTTTTGTTTGCGAGGTGCTGTTTTAGCGGTATTAAAACTGTGGAACTTTTTTGTTTCGGATCTCTGTTAAAGTTTCCAACAAGGATGATTCATGAATTCTTGTTATTTGTGTAGTTTGCAATGACACAAACGTACAGACGACTTTGTAAACGTGCAAATATAGACTGTTTATCATACGTTACGTTTGAGATCGCTAATCAGGACCCCGTTATTGATAAGTTCTCATTCTGCAAATGTTTAAATATAACGGTATCGAATTTTATTAACACTTTGCAAACTGTCTAATTAACTAATTTAAAACTTGAATTCCGGGATGATTCCAACAGGCGGGTAACGAGCCGTTTTCCCTTCGGCATGATACTTAGGAAATTACGAAGAATTTCAGTCTCAGCGGAACAGAAATTATCTGCCGTGACAAGCGAGCTTTATAATTTAATTCCGCGTGTCACTGTCAAATTGGGAGCACTAAATCCATACGCGTAACATGCACGGTGACATTTCTAAGCATAGGGAACAAATGGGCCTGACATTCAGTAAGTGTCCCGACGACCTTGGATATTATATCTGTCTGAATCACTCACTCTGGATAAACGTGTCTGGATGCCTGTCGCTAGTTGGTTTTCACTAAATCACTGGATGTTTTCGATATTTGGCTCATTTTGTTAGTGTGAATCGTATCGAATGATGAAAGTGAATATCACTTAAGTAATCAATGTGATATAATCAGTGAATCAACTTGAACGTCGTGTAAAGTATGTAATAATATCCAGTATACTATATACACGTTAGATCATGTTCATCATTATTGAATCGTTAACATAGCCTCCGATTGTAGAATTGTACATAACTACTATGCTACTTAATTCCACTCAATCAATCAGACGCACAAGAATCACTCAGCGACAAGTATTAATCACCTGTTAAACGCTAATCTTTGCTAAATTGAGCATAAGCTTTAAAATATTGAAGGCAGACACTTAATTTAGTTAAAGCGTCTTCGTAGCACCGACGCTCGCTGCTACGAAGGAAGACGGGCTAATGACGTCACTCCGTAGCCGTAAATAATTGCTACGTCGAACACACCTGGCTACGGACGCCACTGGAGTGACTGATGGTGGTGAAACCGCGATGCACTACAGCCTTAATGAGTTCAGAACACTGAATAAGGTCTAGAATTTGTTCAGGCTGTAATTTAGACTAGCTCAGTATTGCTCAGGGAACGAGGTATCGTGTGTTCATGTGTACTTACGTCATTCTAAAGGTTCACGTGTTCATACATATACGAGTAAACATTTTTCTTTAATCTGATACTATTCAGATTTCAGATTCAATCTGGTGCTAACAGAATATTAGATAATTTTTTTCTCCTTAGTCATATTTAATCTCTGTTTCAGATTAGTGCTGGGATCAGTGTTAAGTTGCTTTTCTATCATCCATCGAACTTAATGCAACCTTAGTTCCCGTGTCACCTTATAAGACACTATATTATTATTAAACTTTTTTAACATTCGATAATTATGGTCCAATATATAGATTTAAATATCCTCAGTATTTTTTCCTTATGTTGGTAGGTACTACTTCTATCTTACATTCGAGATAATTAACATGATCCAACATATATGAAGATTAAGATTTTTAGATTAGATTTTTTCTTATGTTGGTACTACTTCTATCTAATTCCCCAAAGCAGCAACGGTACCAGCTGGTAACGGGGCGGGTACCTGACAAAGCAGTGCCCGCGACACACGCCCTGCGATAACGTTTATGTTCCAATCGCATGATTCCCCCCTCTAAGACGAGGCCGGTGGAGCCTCGTAAAAAACACAACTCGTTTATCCGAATCGTCATCGAATTACTTTTTATTAGGCGCATAAGCCACTCCGAATAATTAGCGATAACACTCACGAGACACGCCGGAATAGTGGCATTGACACGAATTTTTGGTTTGAGTTTCGGTGAATTGGGTTAAAATTGACTTATATTGAAAGTACGGGAATGAGGTGTATAAAGAATGCTGGCTAGTTTCTTTCTTCCATATCATACGTGTTGGCTAAAGGATTCGGTTAAAAAGTTAAGAATTAGGCCCTATTCATAACTTAACTACTGGAAATATTGTTGCCTAACGCACACTAAAAGAATACTTTTTTACATAGGTTTCTAAATACATATAAAATACTGTGATAAGTCATCCTGTAAAACAATGGACACTGAACACAGTAGGTACATTGAATTATTAAATATACCTATTCCATTCCACAAAAACCTGCCATAACGAAAAACATGTACCAATTTTTGGGCGAATAAAAATGACAGGGCGCCTCGCTTAATTTAATATGGACGGTGGACATTTCATCAGGCCGTACCTGCGTTGGTTTTATTGCTTAGATGTCCAACAGTTGCGCCTAACAATACACGGCCGCCGTTCGACAGCTGTTAAACAGTTTTATTATCACGGCGAACATCGTGGGCTGGCCATTTGCATAATTGAACGGCCACTTCGAGCCACTAGCATTGTTATACTCTGCCATGCCATTTGTCAGATTTGCCCGCCATCATTTATGCATGTGCTTCATAATGGGAGATGGTCGTTTTTCTAGTACGCTTTCATTATTTCGCTTTTTGTGTCCAGTCCACACAAAGACAGGGTAAAAACAGATTACCGGATTATACTAACTAAACATATATGTATGTAAAAGTATAACCTACTACATTTACCAATAGTTAACGACAACTTTAATGTATATATACATACCTACATAGATATCATACCCGTTTCCCTAGTGAGGTAGGTGAGAACACGTATTTCATTTGCATCCATCCTGACAAACCTCTATCGCTTTATTGACATCCATACACTGCCTTATACACACTATTATTCCTATGTATTGTCGATATAATCTATATCAAACAGATGTACAATTGACAACAAAGAATGCTGCATTATTCTCAAACTAGACTTTTATGTAGAGCTGTAATAATTAGACTGAAGTTTACGTTCCTGATAGCACTTCGGAATATATATTGCTGGTTACAATGATACGCTATGTCCTATTAAACTGTTGCAAGAGCACAAATTATCAACACTTTATAGGGCAGCATTGCGCAATTGTAAAGCACTTGATAGCTTTAAAACCTGATCAGAAAACAATCAAAGAACTATAAAGTAGTGCACAAAAGCTTTATCTGTGAAGCGTAAATGTTTAATGGCTTACAGACACCGATTTAAAACTGATGACTTGGGCGGAAATAGCTACTTAGAATCTTGGAGTTAAGCGGGCACTTAAAGAAACGCTATTAAAACATGTAACAGTTCGTGTTCCGTTACTGTTTTAAACAAAAGCTCGGAGCGCGATGAAAAATAAAATAATGCTTATTTTGTTCAAGTTGATTCTGAATACGGAAAGAAGTTTACACGGAATAGGTTGAATATCCTTGTTTAAGCTATCCATAGATAACTATCATTGTTAATTAGACTATAGATGTGTTTTCTGTACCTTAAATTATACTCATATCCTTATTTACTCCACAGTTGAGAAGATAATGGATGGTCATAGTATGTCTACCAAATTTTTGTCAGCATAAGACACATTACATATTTCTTAATGAGTGAGACTCTTCGCTCTTCATATTATTATACTACATAGAGCACATATCTTTAACTCTTAATAAGTATAAAAATTAATTACCAATCAACCTTTGATGCGTTTACCAGGAACAAAGGGCTTAGATGGAAAACAGTACAAGTTTGTCCCACATATAGACTGCACAAATTGTCAAGTCCAAGTTTCGTAATACTGTTTGCTTTCGTGACAATCTCCGCAGGAACAGGCCTCGTAACTACTTGGAATACCTAATGACAACCTGTTTGAATGCGAAACTTCCTAACAAAGGTGGAACAAAGGTAAGCCTACGTACTTATACAGTTCATCATCAACAACCATAGTTGTGGCGATGGTTGCTCATATAACTAATAACTAGACAATAATATCATAAAGATTATTTCATATAGTATGTAAATTTCATCTGTCAGTGGTTGTCATAGTAACGTGTCAACAAATGGCTGACTTTTCTAAGTTTTGTTTAATAATTTTCGTTGAATGCCTATGTTTTAAGAATGACAATAATAAATTACTTAAATAAATAACCACCTGGCTAAGCAGCGTTGCCAGATTTAAGAGATAATGAAGTTTATTCTCTTTTTAAATAAAGAGGCTTAGGAAAAGATCGCTCATGGTTTGTTTTGAGGATAATTCACCAATAATTCCATATAATTAATCATTTTTATAACATAATTAATCATTTTCAGACTCACTGGAGTTCCCGAATTCTATTTTCCTGTTTAATTTAAATATTTTAATACTATAATAAGCTTGGAGTAAGGTAATACTAATTGCAAAAAAAACAATAGAGTATTATTCATTGTCCAACATTCTATTACCGGTATATACATAGTATACCAATTTTACTTATTTAGTTGATGCGTAGAGGCCTCAATATACATACGCACATATACATTTACATCTTTTAATCCTGTTGGGGTGGACAGAACCTTGGAGACGATAATATCTTCTAGGTCCCTTTTTAGTGTGAAGATTAGGGTTGTGATGCTATATGGAACATTGGTGATAGGTTGTTAGCCCATTACCTAAGAGATTATATTGAGCCTTAGTCCCTTAATCGTCTCCTATGACACACCGGGAAGAACGGCAGCTAGTTTGCATTCTTTTACGTCCCTGCTATCACGGGACAATATCAAATATAAAGATATACGAGTAATACATAAAATGTCGGAGAAAACAAATGATTTCGTAGATTCCGAAATGGCGGACGCCTACATTAATTTGCGTACAATGAAGGCAATGGCTGAAGGCAATTAAGCCAGTGCAATTAATAGCTTCGAATAATGTTCTCCGTGATTTATAAGTAACAACACGGGGTGATTGACATTTTTAATTTGTACCAGGTTCAATGTTGTTTTGAAAGCAGGTTGATCTAAGCGCTATCCGGAAAACCCATTACCCGATGAAGGGTATTGTTCCTAGACACTTTCTGATCATTTATTAGCTCCGGTCTTTATGCGACTGTTGTTTGAATGAACGGATTTGTCACGGAAGGTATTGTTTTTGTGTGGCACTGGGGTGACGTCAACAAAGCTTTTATGCATATACATTCACATCCTTTAATCCCTTTCGGGCTAGACTGAACCTTGGAGACGAAAATATCTCAAGGTCACTTTTAGCATAAATATTAGGGTTGCTATGTTATATGGAACATTGGTGACATGTTGCTAGCCCATCGCCCAACAGATTCAATTGATTCCTAGTCTCTCAGTCGCCTCCTTGGACATGCCGGGAAGAACGGTAGCTAGTTTGCATCCTATTGCGTCCCAAGCACGGGACTTTTTAAATGTATGAATATCGGTATTTTAGTGAAGATATTTTTTGAGTTACGAAGTACGACAGTAACTACTGTTAATTAATAAAATATATTGTTAAGAAAATGACTTATAGCCACATTAAACTTCTCCCTTTTTTTTTAATTTTTTGCATGCAAGTTGAAATCGATATATAATTATATTCTCTATAAGACACTATTTTCGAATCAATATCAATGTTTTTCCGTACGTCGATACACGAGTATAAAAATCTTATAAAGAAGTAGCGTGTCCGCCTACGCATATACAGATAGACGTCAGAATAGGTATTCTAAATCAAGTTTTTGCCTGTAGTTATACGTCGAGGGAAACGTTTGACTGGTAAAGGCGCCTGTACACGTCAAAACGGAACAGAGAAAGGTCTACTCCTAGGGGCTTAACCAGAGTGGCAGGGGTCTGACAATATCAATTTTTTGTTTCGAATTTGAATATTTTCTACGCAGAAAATTTGGGCTCACTAAAATGCATATTATATGACAGATTTTCCTAAACTGAAATAGATGGGACCCTTAAGAAAATACACTGGATTTTCACATATACATTGCGAGCGTATTCCTGTAGAGAGGTAGGCAGAGATTAGGGATCCTTTGTTATCCTATTTCTTCCATACTCATCCTCATACACAAAATGCGATGATACTTAGGTTAGGTACTTATAATGCCAAATCAGTAAGTATGCATTTTTGAGTTAGACGTTTAAATATATAGCTAGTCTCGTACTCTCTCATTAGGACGAAACGGTAAGGCTATTTAACAAGGCATCGCAAATGAACTGGAACAGTTACAAAGCGATAATTATAATTCACGACATTGCTTTACGGAGAGGCGTCAATAAATCCATTTACCAGCCGCACGCCAACTCCAGTTTCGCAACTGAATATTGTTGATGTTAATTAAGTATGTAAATGCGGCAAGATCTAAATGATCGGCCGCGAGCCCCACAAATTACTTTTGTGAAGCACCTACTAAGTGAGTGTTAGCTCACCACGACACCGGCTTTATGGTCCCCTGTGTACGGCGCAAGTTGGCAACTCTATCCTTCCAAGTTTAGAGTTCATATTTGATCGATATGCAATGGGGCGGTTCGGTCGTTGCTTAGTTGACAAGCGTCAATTATGGCGTTCTATTCGATTTGATGCGGACTTGGTCCCATGAGCTGTGGAAGCTCGTCGAGTGGGCAGAAGTTGGAATTAATTCGGCAGACGTGTTGTGTCACTGTTTGGCAATGCTACCGAATGTCACGCGGTATTACTGATCACGCGTCATAATGCGAAAGAGAATTAATGTGTTAGGTGATGTATGATACAGATAAAGCTGATTTTTCTGTAGGTGAACGATAAGTGAGGTTATAAAGTGAAAATTATTCTAATTTGGTTTCGTTTTAAAAACTGGGATTACCTATTTTAAACCTGTCTGGATGTTATTTACTTTACTGGTTTTACAATAATGAAACGAATACAATAAGGTTAAGTTAGTAGCTTAGAATAAAAATAATCATTTTGCCCATAAATCAGAAGAAACATTCTTTTCAGATCCTTAAAACTGATTAACAGAAATAAATGATATTAGTTCGAAATTTCCTGGAAATTACACTCGACATTTACTTCTCGTTAAGTCTGGAGGGAGCAGCTACAAAATGGCAGTGGCGTTATGAAAGGAAATTGAAGCCATAACTCGTTTTAGAACATCAAGTCAACTGCATCACACGTCACATGAATTTGTCTTTTAAACTCACGTCTCGGTATGAAGTTACACTTTAGTGCCGCAGCCTTAGAGCGCATGCAGCCTCCGCAGGTTGTAAAACTCCGTTCAGATTGTTACAAACTAAATAAAAGTATGCTTTTATGACAATACTAACATTACAAGCAAGTTTTCTATTTAATTTTTTAGTTGAGGTGCGCTGGGGTAATACTTTGTCCGTGTGTTGTGTCTTTTATTTATTTTCTGATTACATGTAGTTTGTACAGTTGTGGTAATATGTTGTAGAACCTATAAACATATATAGCATTCTATTACCACCTACTAACATAGCACTTAAGAAATATCTAAACCAAAACCTTACAACGATACAAAAATAACAATTCTCCACAGTATCATTAACGTGAAAACTCTGCTTCAAAGTTCATAATTTTACTAATTTGAACCCTTTAACAAGAGGCACAAAACTTATTTTCGTGGAATCGCGAGAATATTTTGGGGTTTTGAACAAGCCTGAGGCAACACGTGGGCGTCGGTAAAAATCGTTACAACCACTTGGACATACTCCTATTATAATGGAAGCGATTATGTAGACAAAAAGCTTAGGCGCCTTTGTTAAGCTTCCCGATATTGCCGCCTTATTATTAAGTATCGATTAGCAAGGTAATGTTGTTTGAACCTGTATTCAAAATGTAATGGTAAACGGAATTATTAATAGAATGATGCGTAAAAGGTGCTTTAACTTGGATTTCTTCTAAAAAATAGATAGAGCGTATGAACTACCACAAAACTTTTTAAGAGTATACAGTGCGATGAAGACGATTTAATTCAGTCAATAGTATCTACTGCTAAGTCATAAAATAAATACAGATTGCATTTCTTCGTAATTATGATTTAAACTTCTATGTTCTCCCTTATTTATTAGCATAACGACCGCGACACTCTAAACGAAGGCCAGAGTGGCGCAGCTCGATCATTTATGCGGTCGGGCTGCGGTGGCAAACACACAATTTCGTCCCGACGGTAAATCGACCGCACACAAAAGCCCAAGAGCCTTGCCGCGCCATCATTCACCTGCGGTCCCACGCGGTAATGAGATGGACTCGCGCCGATTCTGCCCTTTAATGAATGAATATTTGGACGGTTCTAGAGTTTGGCAGTCGAGGTATGTGTGGGGTATACTATCTGGTATGTACCATATGTTAGGCTTTTATGTGAAGCAGCTATGATTATAGTTTGGGGAAAATAAGAATAAAATAAGTGTGTTTAATCGCTCTAATATGTACCTAAGTGTCTGAAGTTTGTACCGTATACAAAAATTCGACCTCTACAGTAGCTGAAATTAATGTAATATGTTACAAGCTTTTAACACACCACGAACTAAACCTGTACGTGAGTTATATTTGAATAAATTTAATAATACAATCTAAAATATCATTGAAAATATCCTTTAGTAAACTATAAACTGTTATGCTTAATTCTTAACATGTTCTACCACGACAATATCTAGAATTCAACATTAACAACCCATATAATACGAATAACGATACATGTACAAACTACCTAATATAGGCTACTCTGTGGTCATGTACAGAGTACTTACAGGGCTTACACAGACTACGCAGAATAGCAGCAGAATCAGGTGCATCCTACGCATGCATTGGTAAGCTTATTAACGGACTGTGCAACAGTGGAACGTAACTGACGGCTATTTGTTTGGATGTCAGGCTTACAATTGGATATTCTGTGCATTGGTGCATCAAGTTGATTTCAAAACATTACATTTGGATATTGATTTAAGTGGCGTAGGAGGGTTGGGTGTCATTTAATTGGTTTGGTTAAAGGTCACGGGTGCTTATTCGTTTATTTTGCAGGAGTTTTATAATAGCATTCGTTTTTTGGCACCATATAACATGAAATATAAATAATGTTATATATTGTAGAGTATTTAGCATTAAAACAGTAATATTATTTCAATGAACTGAACTAAATTAAAAAGAGTGATAAGGAATTACATTTTTACGTACTTAAAATCTATATTCCCCAAATAATTCCCATCGTTGTCTAGTTGCAGTATAGCCTTTTACAATAAAAGATGATAGATCTACAAATTTTAGTGCAGGCATGTACTTGCAGATAAATATGTAATAAATATAAATATGTTTAAACTATGTAAATAACAAAGAGCACGTAACCACGGTTACTAAGTAAGGGACGGTCAATTAAGCAGGCGAAAGTTTCGGTCAACAATAGCACACTTCCTGTAATCTTGGCACCGATTAAAAGTTTAACTAAAGGTACCTTCACAAATCCTCAGCAGCAATTTCGCTAAGGCCCCACAAGGGAATGACATAAAACGATTTCCCGAGTAAAGCGATATCATACTAAATTAAAGGATAATGTTCTTTAGCTAAGTTTTAACCCCGTGTAATTAACTTAGCCTTTGTAATTAAGGTGGTGAATAAGTGTGGGCGCTTATCACTTAAAGATGCCGGGACAGAGGGCATATTCGGGGTGGGATAGTTTTCTGAACGCGTGTTAATTTTCGGTTTCCTCCCTTCATTATAGTTAAGCCATGGGACTTTCCAACTTATGACAACAGCTGTTTGTAACGAGTTTGTGCTTGAAATACGAGTACATGCTAAGTTCGTTACGTAGTTTAGTCTAGTATGGAGGTGAAATTTTAATATTTTTTAGTGTAAGAACTTTTTAAGAGCGACTTTTCTTTTTTTTTATTTAATAAGACCTAATTTGCGTTTTAGGTTTTTATTTCCACAATATTGATTTGAATTTTTATAAAACCATCTCGATATATACAAACTTGTAAATTATTAATCAATTCACATAATTAGGTTATTTAATCACTAATAATTAGTTAAACAATGTATTACCTAGTTATTTAATATACTTATCAATTCACATACATAGATAGGTTCTCCGATCACAAATAGATATTAGTCAAAGAATATTTTATCTAGTTATTCAATTCTTTTCTCATTCAATATAAACCCTTTTCTCCACAACATTACAATGCACTCGCACTCAAGTTTACACGTGAAACATAAATCTGTTAAGCAGGATGTGAGTGTGGAATATTAAAATAATCAGTTCGATGCAGCAGCGTCGTTATGCATACGGAAACAATTACCGAGTATTCGAGTACCCGTACCGAGTATCTGTATCCAGTACCCAAGAGGACGCCCAACACTATGTCAGATAGAGAGATCATCCCATGACTATAAATGTGGTTCCCTACTCACTACACGCAAGGGTTAACCCTTTTGTGATTGTGTATTTTATAAAGTACCTATATATTATGTAAGGATGAATCTAGATTGTTAAGAGTGAGAACTGATGCTGTTGAAAAGTTCGGGGTTTATTTATTTATTTTAGAATGTTGTTAAGAAGAAGTTAATATTATTATAGGGTTTTAATAACCGTTTGTATGTCGTTTTGAAGTTAATTAAGACATGTAAATTTTCACCACAAATCATATTATCAAAAGCATCCATTTATTAAATAATTTTAAAAAGTAATGTAAGATATTATAAACATGAATAATTAAAATAAACAGGTAATTAATGATGTGCTGACTGATTAATATAAAATAACTACTATTATAAATACATATATTGTACTAAATATATTACAGTCAAAATACATGATTCCGCTTGAACCATG
The DNA here is from genome assembly GCA_030578115.1 of Leucoptera coffeella. Taxonomy (NCBI): domain Eukaryota; kingdom Metazoa; phylum Arthropoda; class Insecta; order Lepidoptera; family Lyonetiidae; genus Leucoptera; species Leucoptera coffeella. The sequence goes on along the minus strand of JAMBLF010000707.1, from coordinate 169,480 downwards.
GCGTTAAAGCCTATTATAGAGTGGATCTACGAATGTATGTGAACATTATTTTAACTAGCAGCTCATCTTAAATAAATACATTATTTAGGCTATGCGTGTTTATACAAATATTAGAAATAAAAAGCAATTTTTAGGTACATAAATTGGTTATTAAATGGAGTTAAATAGACATTGTATTGGCTTACTTAACAGTATAATGACAGCTTAATTAATTTGTAGTTTTTAAACCACAATTGGTAACAAAATGAGGTTGAATAATCAACCTTCTTGGCATAGAAAGGAGGTTAAATCCTAACCAACCTACGTGGAGCCTAATTTCTCACCGGACCACTTAGTACGTTACTTTAACTAGTAATAAAGAAGCTCAGCGTAAGCCACTAGCCATTTGTGCAACTCCCAAGAACAATAACAGTCATTCGTATTCATTCTTGCAGCTCCAAGGTGTACCACAGTCTTGCACTTCATGAGGATTAAAACAGATAATGTGTGTAATTTTCCACGTTCAGGATTCTTGTTGAACAACTTTCGGAGAGCGTTCACGCCGCAATAGCTTTTCTTAACTATCTCAACTTTTGTTTCTCAAGTGTGTTATGAATCGATGTGAGAGGTGATTACAGTCAAATTTCAACTTTGTGCAGTTAGTAACAAGGTGCTTTCAGTTATCTTTCACTATCAAGAGGAGTAACAGCGATAGGTTGTGAACGAGACTTGTTAATGATTGATACTAAGTTGAGTTAAAACTTACATTGCAATATTTTTAACTATGTGTATTTTTATACTCTATTTTTGATTATTTAAAGTTATGTCTATAGTTACAAATGTTAGGAAAACTAGCTGGCATTATTGAAGTGTAATTAATACATTAAATATATAACAATATCTTAAATTATGTCTCTTTAAATACCCAATAGCATGAGTACGTTAAAACCCTAACCTTAAGCCCAATTATCCCTTTTAAAAACACACAATCGGCGTATTGGTAGCGAGAGCCTCCACCATTGTTAGCAACATGACAATGAGGAGCTAGTCAGTTTACTTCCTTTGCAAAATGGATGACTTTTCAATTGGAGCCACTCTATTTACCTTTACGGGTCGCGGCCATCTAATAGCTTTCACCGTGTCATTTCCCGTACTCACTATTTTTTATAGTCCCCTTTTTGCCCTGTTCTCTCAGGAAATGATTTGCAGGAACCCATTCTTAATGTCTATTGTGGAGCGATTTGTTCTTTATCTTTTTGTGGAGAGGCCTTGGGAAGCAATGGTAATCGTGTAAATGGAAATGGGCCAGGTAATACGGTTAAAGGAGACAAATGTTCTAATAAGTATGTTTTATACCCATACATACTTCAATATTGGCGTATAGATGGCTCTCTTCGTTAAAGTTTTTGTATAATATACTGTATTACATCCTACCTTAATACGAGTGTTTATTTTTAGCCTAATGAGTAGAAGACCAATGAGGAACCCAAGTTCACTAATGATTTTTGCAGAATATAAGTCCAATATCAGATCAGTAATAGTGTGTAAAGTTGGTAGTGATTAGCATACGTAACAAATTTCACCATTTTTCAATCAAAATTTGACACTTTTGCTAATCCACTACCAAATGATCTGATATTGAACGTTATTTGTGCTAACATATTACTAGACTTGGGTTCTTGTATTAGTAACAGCCCTACCCACCATCTAAAATAGAAATCACAAACATTAAAACCTCAATCCTTCATGCTAAAAAGTGTTACAAGCATATAATAATAACGGGGTATTTAATAACAAATTAGCCGGGGGCAAAATCCCGAGGCGGGCAACACTAAGCCATATACACCTTGCCTATATCGAGAGGCACGTGAGACTCCGGAATGACTGGAATAGTTTCCCAAGTATTTCCGTCACCTTCCCAGTGGGAGAGGCGTCTTACGTGTAAATGGACTGCGAGGGAAAGCAAGAGCTTCTATTTTTATTGGGGCTAAGCCTAAGCGCCGCGGTAAAGTGGGGCTTAGTGGTTAAATTTAAGTGATACTTGGCTGAGTAGGGAATAGATGTACAATATCTACATTGTCGTTTCGATTTGAATGATGAAGCTAGTGTAGTAATTATTAAAGTTTTTATGTATTTCTGTTTCAATTAGATTTAATCAATATTAAGTTTTATTAAACCTCAGCTTAAGTTTTTTCCTAAGTATCCGTAAAAGGTGGTATATCGAATCCATGACTTGCAAAGATACTCGTAGTCATCTTCAAATTCCATTTAAAACAAACATATTCCTAAACGTTAATACCAAACCTACTACGAACCGCATTTCCCGTAGCCACTACGAAATACTTCACATTAAAACCACTTCATTCCGAAATGCAAAAGACTTGAGCAATCGAAATAGAGCCATTACCACGTAGGAGGGGTGGGTAAACATGTGATTGCATAGAGTCTCGAGGGCTGCCCCGATTCCTAGCTCTCAATAGCACATGCATCTAGCCTAGGAAATGGTATGCATTTGTAACGGAGTCCCCGAGGTGTTACTGTGACGAGCTGCGAACGTGAAAAGTAGCGCTGGAGGGATCCATTTCGGTCTTGAACGAATGATTTCAATTGCAATCGTTCAGGGAGTGGATCACTTAGTGATGATTGGGTACGAGAGAAAAGAGTCGTATTGGTAAAAGTCATCCGGGTTTAGATCATTAGAAATGGAAGGGTTGAATCATTTAAGTGAATTAAAGGTTTAGATTGTAAGGCATATATATATATATATATGTTTTCATTTAAATAAAATACCTAACTAAAGCTAAACCAAATTCGAAGGATCTCGTATTAGTACATCTCTAAACCAGACTTTATCCGCTTGGTTACGCAACTACCTCTCGTTCAAGTTGGTTTACGAAATCGAGAGCCCAAATGGAATCCTCTCCTCAGAGATTAGTCCCGTCAGTTCTTCCTTTTCTAATATTTACGAAAGCGCTTGTCACAGCTAGACTACATGACGCTCTCAGCATTCTATTACCGACAGTTTCACCTAAAAAGCTACCGAAATGTTGACCTTTTGTTGAAAAAGAAATTTTATTAAACGGGGCGCTTTAGAAAGTTTCGTTGTCAAGAGAAATTAAATTTGATAATTCGTCCGAGTTGCAGAGGGCGTGGGTGTCGCACTGTTGCTCGTTTCGGCGCGAAATAGATAATAAAATGTATTGGAATGGCTGCGGCCCGGCTTATCCGGTTGAGAGTCAATGAATATTTGATTTCAATTTTTTTCTCCCGACGACGCCGTGAAGTATTCACGCCACACCTAATTTGATTTCGGCCATTCCGCCGTTCGCCGGGGCAGTTTGCATTCATATTCTGTTGGAATACGCGTCGGGTTGCCTCTTCGCCGAACTTGATACAAATAAACAGGGGTTATTTTTACATTCCTTACGAGCTTAGCCCGACCCAACTGATTACGTTTCGATATAATAACCAGTATTAGGGCCGGCTTCATGGATATTTTTGTAATAAATATTACAGGGAATATTGCGCGAATGTTTATGATACTGGAGCGTGAAAGGCTATTTGAATCGTATAACCGTTTAGAGGAAAGTAAGTTAATGTATTATATTGATCTAAATGATCCTTTTTATATTCAACATTAAACATCATTGCTGATTTAAATACCACCTTTACGAATATGAACTATTCACAGTAAAGAGTTTGATTTAGTTAATCAATTGCGGTAATTAGACACATTTCTACGAAATTACGAATACGTTACATTTCTACACAAATCCTCTAGCAAATTATATCTAGATTTGTACTTTTGAAGCGGTATAAATGGTACCATTAGGCCATCTCATTGGTCCGAATTGGGTGAACCTGTTTCAGAGACGCTGTATAAATTCGACATTGTATTTTGTTGTTACTGCCATAACGGGCCTTAGTTGCCAACAAAAGATGCCTGCCCTTGATACATTTTCCATGGAGTTTAATTAAAATCTTACGCGTTCTTGGGATAACGAGAGATGGGGATTCATATTAATCTAGGGACGGTGCCGCTTTAAAGACAATTAGGTAAACATTAGGCTAAGATTTTGACGCACTTAATTGTTTTTTGTATTGTGTTGTTGGTTTTTTATGGATTCTGATGTGTTTTTTCTATCAAAGCTTTGCGTATATGAGTCTAGAGCATAAATTGAAAAAGATCTGACTGTGTTCTGTAAGGGTTTTATAACGTGTCTGTAGCCTAATTTGTAGTATATAAATGTGTTCTGTTAGTGTTTTAATCGTGAAAATAACACTTACTACTACTTCAATTGTAGATACGAGTAGCAACAGCAATAGCAATTATAGAAAGAAAAACATATATCTTTTCACACAGACCCTTATGTATGTTTTTGTGTGTAATAATTGCGCCAGCAGCATTTTCGGTCCCGCTCCCTTACAAATAGTCCAGAAATCTACACTTGAAAACCATAAATTTCGCGCGGGTGTCGATTTGTTATTTATTAGGTATTCTCAGAATTTGTAGAATGGAGGAAGCTGTGGAAATCTTGGTCACGTTTTCAAAGAGTAACTTTACACTTCGGTAAAAGTAATATTGGTATTTTTGAAATATATTGCGTAGGTGCTTAAGTTGAAAAAAGGTGACGTTAGGAGTACCTATAACCACCGAAAGTGTATGATAGGATGTATGAATGTCAATGAAGCAAAAGTGGTCTGTCAGGATCGGGACAAATGGGGATCCGTGATCTCTGCCTACCCCTCTACAGGGAATCAGACGTGATGTGTATGTATGTATGTAGGTGCTTAAGAGTTAACTTAAGTTTGAATAATGCAATCTTCATTATATTGAGAATTTACCCTACACAAAAATGCATTAACAATGTTCAATAGCTTCATTAACTAAATAGAACAAGTAAATTAGAAATAATTGAACATTTCTTACCTCTGTGCCTATTAGTTTGTTTGTCAAACATTAGCATGGCGTCCTCGATCTGAAACAAAATAAGAATCATTATTAACCAATCTAAGGCTTGAGAACTACATCACATAAAAAATTACATCCATATCCGTAGCACATCCTAAATTTAACAAAATATCGCTATCCCTTACAGATTATATATGACTTTATTTAATGTTTTAAAGTTCTCTTTAATATGAATTTATAAATTATTATAATAATTATTTCTACTTTATTTTCAATTCATCCCAGTTCTTGAATGATTCTATAAATTTCATGGATACATTTCTTCTTTCTCATCTTATAAAAAACTCATTAGTTCTTTCCTACAACCTGAATGGAACCCATCATCATTGCATTGCAAGATAATCTCCTAACCACTAAATCCACCACACTTAAACGTTAATCTAAGCTCTCAACCTTCACACAGTAACCACAAGTAAGAGTACAGTAAATCGCACGTAGCAAATAAAGTTTGATAAACCCCGCGCAGGTTATAACGTATTCATAGAGAAATAAATGGGATGTAGGTGGTTAGGACACGAACAAAAGTGGTTGATATGAGATGACTAAGGGCTGTGGGTCAGGTACTAGGAAATAGAAGTCATGTGTCTTATGAGGAACGGAATGTACTGAAGCTACTTTGTAATTCAATTGAGGGTTCAAGTTATATAGTGTAGGTTATATGTCTTAGAACGAAAGGAATGCGTAATCTGTGTCATGGTTTTTCCACGTTAAGTATAAAACTTGAAGACTTAAGGTTTTTTTAATCATAAGTTAGAATATGATAGAAGATTGGTACTGGTTGTAATTTGTTGAATGCTAAACCTGGTTTAAAATGCTTAACTCAATTGTTCTTAATTTATAAGATTAATATATTATAATTTTACTTTTTTTGAGTTTAAATATATTTTTAATCATAAGTTAGAACGGGGTAAAATAATGGTACTGGATGTAATATATTAAATGCTTAACTTGCTAAAAATGCTTAAGTTCATTGTTGTTAATTTATAAGATAAACATATTATAGATTTTACCTTTTTTGAGTTTAAATATAACTTTAAAAGTCTTTTCATTCAGTCAGACATGTCGTAAATGTTTTATCACTTATTATTTTAATTAATGTTCTCTACATAATTATGTAATAGTTTAGCCAATACCTAATGATATTTATGTCTATTAGCATACCTACATCACAAACAGTAGTCAGCTAAATCCATGTCCTATACGAATTTGTGGAGTAATTGAGTGATTAATATTCATAGACAGCCGCTATGGTCAGAGGTATGTAATAAATGTTACATTTTTAATTATGTCGCAATTATGTAGGTAGGCATATTTTACACGTGTCGCTGAAGGTTCGTACAGTTATGAACTTTCACGGATTCAGTTCATGATGCATTAATGATATTTGGAATTCAAAGTGCTTAATAAATTATAGAAAAAACAAATCTACATACTAAAAACATCAAAAACTGTTCTGAAATTAATTTTTTTACAATAAAACTTACATGTACGTATAACAATAATGACACCACATATAAAATTACAAATCAGAAACGTGTAATCAGACTTACACAAGGTCACTTTAACCGGCCCTTAAACCTCGTAATTCAGTAATACCTAACCTGAATAGGTATCTAGAGTTTCAGAAGTCCCCAGGGTGACATTAGGTCGCGACGCACTTCCGATGATCGATGGAAACCGACTGGCACAGGTAACCTTTCCATGAATTATTTGTGTCGCTCCAAAACGTTTGTTAACCGGTGATTTGTTTGCATCACCATCGAACCGCATTTGTTTGGCTACATGATACATGGAGAGAGTTAGAAGAAATGGAGATATTTATTGTTGGCTCGTGTTTTGGTTGGGTTTTGTGTTGTTTAGAAAAATTCCAAAGTTTGTATTTTTAGCCAAACCTTAACAACTAATTACGTTTTTTAAAAAGTATACGTGTACAAATAAGTGCTCTTAACCTGGCATGAGAATGAGGTAATAGTTTAATAAATTCTATTTTAAGAAGTAAAAACAAACGCCCAGACGATATTGAACAAATCTGAATAACAGATTTAGATCTAATCCATAAACCTACTTCGCAAAGTGGGATAAATCATAATCCGGCATCCGCTGCAAGATCAGATTTAGTGTCGTTGCGTGACACGCTGCAAACAGCATTTTGTCTTCGAAACCTTACAGAATGCTTACAAAGATAAAAGAGAGAACTTAACAAACGTCTGAGTTTCACGAAGTTTGTTTTATTCTGCCCGCTTGAGTTTGAAGGAACTATAAAGTCCAAAATACTCGTATTTGAGTGCGGACACTTGACTCCGGTCAATATAGAGCACATGTGTTGCATAACCAATACATGCGTCCACAATGGTCACATTGTTGTGACGGGAACTTGGAAGATACATAGGCATAACCAACTATCCCTTGGGAAGCCAGAAGTATGTGCAACAATCATTGTGGAGTAAGTAAAAGTAAACCCGGTTCAAATCCTTCCACGTAAGAATTCCGATTCTTCAATATTTTGTTATTGAGATACTACACAAATAAGATTTATAAAACATAAACTTAACATACACTTCACGACTTGTGTGTACACACTCCCTTTTTATTGCGTCTGGGTAGTCAGAGGCTTGAGTGTTCATCTCCGAAATTTCGAAAGCATGTAAGGTATGGATCACTCAAAGTTCGAACTAATGAGTTTCATTTCCATATAATGAAAAAGAAAACAAGTACGGCACTTTAACTTCATGATTATGATACTAAAAATACACTCAGTATTATAATGAATGAAAAATACCACTTAAAAGTAGCAGGTGGCGGGCACAAATGAAACGGCGTGTATCCAAAATAATCCGAGGCAAAGTTTAGTTTAATATCAAGTGTGCCGTGTAGTTGGCGAATTAAAACGAAACTGGAAGGTTCGGATACACCTGTCACAAAGCGACCGAGTGGCAAATTTACTACCACTTGTTTGGGAGACGCCCGCGAATAATTTTAATTTTTTATCCTCACCTGAGAAAATTCACTTAGTATTTGAATACGAGAAAAAGTTCACTTAAAGTTCTTCTTCATTTCTGTTTTTGCGTTTTCATTTCGAGATTAATGTGCAGCCTCTAACAGCTATGAGGGGACTTGCGGCCGCTTTGGCTACGTCTTGGTGTTAAGTAATGCTACGAAGTATTTTATTCTATCTTTTCGCTAACAACATTACATTTTTGTTCAAAACTGTAATACTAAGTAATTGACAACAGTAATCTGTTGAGTTTAACTTATATAATCTTATAAGGTCACGCAAGAAAAATAAAGAGAATATCTGTGTTTAAAAAATAGGATCAATTTCGTTAATTTCTTTAACTAACATTGAGGTTGAGGTTGATTATGAGAAGTTGATATTATGTCTTTGTGAAAACCTTATGTTAATCTTCTAATGAAATATCATATAGTCGAATTGAAAAGGCGTATGCCTGTACAAATCAATATATAGACAGCTCGTCATAATAAGCTAGTTCAGGTAACCCATTCTCTAAGACCCTACATTGTCCCTGTGTAATTTATATGTCGCCTTTTAACTAGAACTACGTGTCTAGGGGAAAATAATTTTACGAGTTTGCAGTAACTGCATGGTAACTTAGACCCAACCTTACTTTGTAATAAAATGTTGCCAATAACAAATAACATTCGGTGTGGCCATAAAACAAGAGGCAGTTTATGTGTGCAAAAAGTAGGTATAGTATCAATAACCTCCACATGTGGTATTATTGAAAAACTACCAATCAGTAACATGGTTGAAAGCAGACAGATTTATGCGCTGGTCCCTACTCACTTTTAGTATGAAGTTTGTGTTTTATTCCTTTCAACATTCTACACTATGTATAGTTTAACAAACACTGATTTGCAAATGCATTCTCTTCAAATTAATAAACAAATTAATACCAGTTACTATAATAGATGCTTTTTCAAACAACTGTAAAGTAAATTGTAAAAACCCTGAATTAAACTTTATTAAATACTCTAGAACTACTTAGATAAAGCATTGCGTTTAAAATCTGACCAACTAATACGTAAAACCATAACCATATTGACAACCAATCAGCAAAGCCCACATTTCATTCCAACAAACTCTTGGAGCATTGGCCAAGAATACATTCATTCACTTCTGGCCCAGAGTGCTTTGTTAACTGTTTAACCAGCCGTGAAGATGGCCAGACTTGCTCCTGTCTATCAAGAAACCGCTAATGTTATCCGAACAATGCAACTGACCGAACTAACTTTGCTTCGAAGATTGTTAATTTCGAACTTCAAAGGCACCCAGATGGCTAAACGTTAAAATTAACTAACTTTAGACTACAAATGTTGACAGATCCGTGATAGAGCTTGTAAAAGAGTTTTTCTATGACCTGTGACAGGTTTATAGTATCTTAGCATTGAATTGAAACTAGGTATATAAAGAGATTCATTGTTTTATGTACATAAAGTAAGTTAGATACCTTACACGAGTTTGTTATTCCAGCGTTAGAGGGGCACATTAATAAGGTAGAGGAATCAACACCGCAGTGAAAGTCAAACTCATAAAGAAAAGGTGCAAAGGAAAAAGTTTTAATTTGTTTAAATATCGCGAAGGAAGTTCTTGCCTTGGAAGTTTCCCTCTTTCACATTATTTTGCCTGAGGCGGCCTAATGGGAAAAGCCACCTGGTCTTAAAGACGACATAACAATTAAGTCGAAGAAGAAAATATTAGTTGAGCTAATAGAGCCCACTCGAGTTCAATTCCCTCGAGAATAAACCCCCGGCTATTGGCTATTTGTGCCGTATTTTCATTACACACTACAATTGCGACTCTAGCATGGAATATTACCAACGACTAGAACTGTCGAAGGTTTTATTAGAGAGATTAATAATTAGGACGAAGGATTATTATTATTATTAGTTCTGTCAATCAATTTAAAAATGACTAGTTTATTTTTTGTGTATAAGAATAGCCTCTAAGCTTTGAGATTAAAAGAATTGTTATGTAAGAGAAATAATATAGAAAAGTTTTATGACATATGTAGATTGAATACTAATATTGAATTTTATTTATTTAGTTAAGTTACATTACAGATTTATCAACATGTCAACCTTTATATTTATCAAATTCACATTCTTAACATTTTGAAGAGGCGTTAAAAATCCTTCACATTTAATTTTATATTCAGAATACGCTTTGCGCTGTAAATGATATAGTGACATCACTTGGCTTCGAAGGGAACGACTGAGTCTAAGGCATTTACGGATTTCACAAACCGTGAAAGAACGTTAAATAAAATATAAGGAAAGATAAGGGGAGACCTCGGGAACGTTTTTCGTATTTGAATAATCACTTTGACAAACGAAATTCAGCCGAAATCTGTTCATCACTTCTTATTTTGACAATAGAATGGCTTATAAGTGTTAAAATACTACCTAATGTGAACTCTACAAAATACGCATAAAAGTATCCATATGTACATTTTACTTAAATATACTCGTATCTTGACTTACCCTTTACATAGATCAAATTTAGTCAAGGCTAGTTTTATTGGTGTAAGAGTGTTGTACAAAATTATTATTTTATTTTTTATTATCTGCTAAAACAACATACTGGCCAAATTATGTATTAAAATCATACTTAACATATTTATGCCTTGTGAGTAACAAATTACTATTTCATCATAAAAGGTTATTTATAATTGGATAAGCATTAAGTTCATGCAGGGCATTCCTGACAGGTTTCCGAGTAAAAATAATTAAAACGAATTCGCCAGTTTTGATAGAAGTGCACACAACCTTCGATAGTGTAAGAGCACTTGTAGTTCCAAGTCATTAGTGTTCACAGTTTACGGGCAACTTTGAACGTTTAATTTAACAATTTCGTGAAGAACTTGAAACATCTTTAATTACAAAGCTCGAGTTCTCCTCACGCGACGTTAATTTGTCGGAAACAAAAAGAAAACAGCGTGATGGTTTCGATGGCGGCTTTCGCTGTTTTCGGAAGAAACTTTTATGAATAACCAAAAAATACACGAGCCGCCCGCTTCACTGTTAATTACAAAGTTTTCAAAATGCAACTCATAATAGACAGGGAAACAAGATGAATGATGCTGGATAGCTTGTTTCCTTACAGCGACGAATTGTTACAATCCTCCATGATTCTGCACAATCACCATTGTCGCTTTGGAGTTTCGTCTTAACATGCTAGAAAAAATGTATGATGTACAAACAATCATAAACTCAAATGTTACCGAGATAATTATATACTTTGATCAACATTAGGCTTTAGTGTTGCCATTAAAAAAGAAACTAGGTACGTAATATGTTAATAGCGACATCTATAGTTTTTTTTTCCTACAATGGTTTACAAAACAACATTGTGTAGCCAGTTTCACACAGTAACTCTGCTCTAGATTGGCAGCAGTTATGAAAAAGCTGCTTAGGAGCGAGCTGCATTCGTACCCAGCATCCATTATCAAAATTACTTATTGTTTACTAAGCAACTCTCGTCAGCGGCGGAATGAGTGCAATTTGTTTGCGTCTCGCGACGTAAGTAGTGGCCCATTTCACTTGACTCACCTACATTTTTCTATTGTTTTATCCTGATATATGAGGACGCTAAATCAAGATCTCGGCCCGTCTCCCGGCACTCGTAAAAGGTAACAAGTATTTGTGTGCTATCTCAACGCTGCCGAGTCGTTAGGCTTCTACGTTTAGATTTAAATCCGATGTCAAGCAAAACGTTTAATAGCTTTGTCTTGTTTCAATTAATTCTATAATATGCTTCTGTCGCTCTTCGTCTCAGTCAGTTATCTCAAACGGCTCTTTGTCCATTGTAACGTTTTATTATTATTCTATTAATGCAACGAAGCGGTTGATATTGTTAAATTCGCATAATAGGATTCCCATCCGTGCTCCCCCGCGAACGGGTGCTCGGAACTTTAACTGAGATATCTGACACTGCGAGACAAGTGCTCAAGAACTCATACTTTTTTAATACAGTTCAAGAAGACGAGTAGGGATATAGTGAGTGTAGAAGATCTGCATATACTCTTGAAGTATCGAATGTATGAACTACTTTTCTGTTGTCTCAAAATTACGGAGTTGTAATTTGCATATAAATTGGAAATCGATGATCGTGTCACATAGTTATTGAAGATTTTGCAACACGTCAAATATCGGATGAGTAATAGCTGGTAGCAAAACTTGTGACCCACATAAGGAATAGACCTCAGCCTCTTCTATTATGCAAATAAGTAGCCGTTTGGAACTTTTGTTGGCCACCACAACTACGCTAAGTTTTCGGACCAACTTATTACTCGAGTTGTAAGGGTCACTTCCGCCAGCGGTTTGTCCTAATTTTGCCGGAGCCCATCTCCGTATGGTATATCAGTTACTGATAGTTTAAGCGTGGACACTGTTAAACGAGTACAATGGGCTATTGCAGTAGCTTTTGCTGTGTATACGGGTGAAATTTTGCGTGAAAATGAAGAGGTCACGGTGCGTATCGCGTCACCGGCTGTTGCTAACGGCGGGCGCAAACGACCCCACCATAAACATGCCCGGTTGGCCGCGCCAGCACGCCGACTACATCCCGCGCTGCCTCTATATATTCAACACCGCACTGTTATTGAAAACGATCGGCCTCGTAAAGGATTGTTAAATCAAGATATTATAAGCCTAAATTCCATTGAAACAGTTTAACTCGTCAATTTCAGCCGAACTCTCAGAACACTTTGAATCACTTAAAGAAGTCGGAAAAATTTCAGCGAGCGATGGGAAATGGAAAGCTATTTAATTATACAAAAAGTGTGATCCGTCGGAAACTTCTTAATGCGACTCAATATAAGAGTTTATAAGAATTTCAATAATTATTCATTTGAGTGGCACGGGTGCGCCGTATTGGCAAGTTGCTGCCCTTTGTCAATATTAAAGGAAGTTTTTACGACACTCCATTGAGTGCATGTAACTTTGCTCTTAGAGTTCATCACTATGAACGCTGCGAAGTTAGTGTGATGGATTCTGTGTCCATCTCCAAAGTAAGAAGGCGGAAAAGTAAGAATTAAATTAACATTTCTTTGCCAACCAATTTGCATAATCTGTTATTTCTGGCTACCACAGCACTGCAAAGCGAAATGCACTGTTTATTTCACATTGTGTGGACTGTTGCCCTTTTACTCGTTCTTTAGACTATGATATACAATTTCAACATCATCCGCTGGTTTGTGAAAATTTACAATGCTTTATTCGTGAAGATAATAGCCGTAGAAGACAGTCCTTCGACCTAGTTCCTTCAATTCCATCTCACCTAGAAGGTTTTATTGGCTATGGCCCATTACAACGTGCATTATCAACATCATCATCCCATTTTACTATTTCCAGTCACGTAATCTTGAACGATGCGTATAAACTGTGTGGCTCACATTACCTGGAACACTTACTCGATTCAATTTGTGCGGATCGCTAAATGATTAACACTTTATTGCGAAAGTTTTTAGTACTGTAGCATATTATCTGTTACTACGCTTCTTCGTCTTGGTCAATGCTTGAAGTGAACTAATTATGGATAAAGTAGACAAATTAATAATAATAAAGGAACAATATTTCTCTGATAAAAGGTGTCTCAAGTCCCAACTGACATAAAAGATGATGTCATTTTGCGTAAAGCTAAAATTCCGACAGCGGGAGCCCGAAAAAAGTTGCCTCGAGGTTACATTAAGTGGATGGCTGCCGTCAATCAAAATCAGCTTTCTTATGACGTCATAAGCCAGTCAGATATTTTAAATAGAAGATGTTGCACGATACTTTGTCCTGCTCCGTTTGTTACAAACCGTTCCAATTTAATCTTGACAGTTGGAAAGTGACAAAGTGATATCCGGGTCACGCAATCCTATATCTCGTAGGTTGCGTGAAAGTAAGCTAAAACTAGTCGGTTGGGGTCGTTAAAATAACTGAGCACGCTATTTTCCGGCCGGTTGACTATCTTCGGCCCACGGGCGATCGGGGCCCACCGAACCTCCGTCACTGATAAATTACAAGACTTAAAACCGGTGGCAGGTAATTCGGCACAAATTCCTGGTCCCCGCGGCCCTCACCCGAAAGTTTCAACGATTACTTTTACTTCTAATTTATGTCCCGAGATGGCGGCCGATAAAATGGCGTCGAAGAAACGAGTCCCAGGTGGTTGCCAATCGACTCAATCACAATCTGTATGAAGGGATACGAAAAATGAGTTCTTTCGCGTCATGAATTTGCTTGAGGGCGTCCGTCTGATATGCATTTGGAAAAATAAATTGTGTCCAAAATCGTGGGGTCCTTGGTAGTTTTTTTATAACACATGCTCGATCACCCACGGTTCCCTTTCGGGCGAAATTGATACGAATGCTGTGAATGAACTTGATTAATATTTGTCGATAAGGGTGCGAGGGCGGGAGCGTCCTTAACATTCCGTAGTGGCTGATATATCGACTGTCATCCATCATTGAGGGCCTAAGCCTGCTGCTTGTGTACGCACTTCTAGCCCCAATATGGGCGGAAAATCATCTTCAAGATATGCAAATTCTGAAAGCGGTACCATGAAAATGTTAGGATATAATTTGGATGAAGAGAAGGTTTTTTGAGACACGGCAATAGATATTGAGTTTGCTTAAAAAATGATTAACAAAATTTAAGATAATGAAAATTTGTTTTTGTTAAATAAAAGTTGTTTGATGATTGGATAATACTTGATCATCGTAATAAAGATCTATTCTACACTCTATATTGATATCAAATTCACATTTTCACGGTTTTTTAACGAACTTAGCATAAAGCATCAAACATCGTTATCCATTTACAGCAAACGGAATAAAGTTGTTGAGATTGGCCGGATCACAACGCACTTACACAAATTCCATTCTCGTGTCTTCGGCGATGAATAATAGATGTCTCTCGCAACCCAACTTCGACCTCGCACACATGCAGTTAATGTAAACGCACACAAACAAGGTACACCAACACCTTATTTACGACTTCCACTTTAGTGCCAAAACCTTGTTTTCATTCATTCGTTTCCCCTTAATCAGCATTTGCAATTCTTTCCGGAATGGCAACTCTAATTTTATTAAGAGGACCGATTCCCATATCGAGATTAAAACTCAAATTCACTCATAACTCTTCGCTTTTTAGTTTCGATTGCAGATGTTGTTTTGGTAAGTAATCGTTATTGTAAGATTCTTTTATTTTATTTAAAATTTCGATAATAACAAATAACGATAATTTTAACTTTTTCACGATTATATCTAATGTAATGAAATAAGTTTAATAAACCTTCATAGCTATCAAATATATTACAAAGGCTATTTCATATTGTGCGTTTTATTTATCTTTCTATTTACAATTTCAAAAGAAGGAAATTTTGAAGAAAAACTTGTATTCCATTCATATTCCATTGAATAGAAAAACGAGATGAGCAAAAGAGTGGAAGGGAAAATCCATTTTCCATTATCGAGCGTTGGTAAATTCAAATCAGAGCCATTCATTGGAAAAAGTCGATTGTAGCTAGCAAATGCGTCGACAAAATAACAACAACAACAAAAAATCCTCTCCACGTACATACAAACGCTTGGGCCAGCTAATAAATACGCGGAGCACATTTGCCGAACATCGCTAATGGCGCATGGAGTGAAAATTTTCAGCAATCCCATTTTTCTATGGACGACTCAAAATTGTCCGTGAAAAAGCTAGAGTCATTTTGTTCTAGGCATCAATAAAAGGAAGAGGATATGTAGATGATTATTAATTAATTACATTAAAGATACTGTAATGTATAAGTCCTACTAAAATTCCACCAGAAAATTGTAAAAATTGAAATTGAAAAAAAATCGCAACACCATTTAAATAGATTAACTGTGATCAGAGCTCACATAAGAAATTCACCTAAGTATTAGAATCACAGCCAGCTGAAGTGAGGGTAGAGAAACAAGAGTGCCACCCCAGTGCGAGGGCCGCTGTGTCGCTGCACGTTCGCTCAGTTTATTCGAGCCCTCTCACCGTATGGGCCCGCTTTTAGCGCATTACTATGAATAATATATGCGCAAATTGAAACGTCGTATTCGCGACAATCTAGTCGGGGCGCGCCGATCGGCTGAGTGATTTAGCGCGACGTACGTGCGAATCCGACGCTACATTTACTAAATCGGGTTTGGGAATTACAGTAATAGCCTCGAATATTATCAATAATACGTCAACTCTTATATGTGAGTGTATATAGAGATATTGTTGAGCAAATCCGCGTAACCCTTCAAGATATTTAAATAACGTAAACAGACAAAAGAGATGCTAATTGAAATATAATTTACAAAGGAACGTCGTCAACACGAGCTATCTTCAAAGGCGACTGTCTTTACCGATCCCATAGAAAACGCGATTAAATCCATACTCAAATTAGAAACTTGTTAAAACAAACGGGAGATAATTATAACGAGGAGCCAAAGCTGTGTAACAATATAATTTCACAAATTACTTCTACTAAATAGTCTTTTCTTCGTATCGCGCGCTTGCTAAACGGAGGCACCACAAAATTGCTGACTTAAATATTTAATTGATGAACATTTCCTTGAGAAAATTGTAAGCCTTATTAATCCCAGTTAGCAATTTGGGTTGGAAATAGTTACTGCAGACCGTCACGACTTATTTGCAAAGAACACAACATGGTATATTATAGAGACTTGGTGCATCCTACACTAATGAAAGCCAAAAGTTTATACCATGAATTTATTAGGGGAAGTTCTGATAAGATATCACTGGGGGTCACTGCAAGATTACCAGTTATAAATGATCCACAAATTAATCTTTGTAACTTTAGCTGATATAGTTTCTAGGCGATTACTAAAACTGATAGTAAATTAAATTTGAAACAAAAACTCATGTAGTTGATTAGAATAAAGAGAAGAAATATCTGCGATTGTAAACCACATAGTATCGGAGTAGTTTTGTACAACAAAGCAGAGGTCAAAGGTGTTCTTAAACAAGACTGGGTCAGTAAATCGCTCCTAATCCGATCCGACCCCTACAACGACGGAGCGGACTTGTTTAATGTTCAGTAGGAGGCATTAGTGCTGAGTTCTGTAGCGTACGGACTACGTACGTAATCAGATTAATTAGATGATTTCGTGGGTGATATTAAAAGTTGAGCCGGCTGAGTACTTCTCTGTTACCAGCGCAAGATAGTGGCTTTAGACCGCTTTACGGATATTATATGAAAGGATCCTCTTTAATGTTTTATCATTCGGGACGGCGCACGCGAATTCGGCGCCGTTTTGTTTGTGTGCCGCGGTGGGCGCCCAGAATAATTCACTTAAGCTTAACTGGGAAGGATAATTAGGATTCTCTGTTGGTTAGCGCAAAACGAACGCGAAAAATTATACAGACGAGGATTTTTAGCGTCCATTCATTCACAAAGCATGAATTTGGAGAAAGAAAAAGGTAACCCTTCAATGTAATGAAATATGACCGAAGTTGTTTCTTTAGAGCTTGCCGTGTTTCAGTAGATCTTCGCGAGTGCGGTGTGAATGCCACTCGAGGCTCCGTGTTAGTAAATACGTGAAGTGGTGAATGCACGTCACATCCTGGGGTTGGGCACAGGCCGCTGCACCCTCTCGCACGACCGAGCACGCCCCGTGTGCTGTCAATCATAAAAAAACACTATCGGCGGAATTTCATAGAGTTGTCGCAGCACAGCCGACTGGGTGCCTGCGTGGATCATTGGATTCTAAAAGGCCGTATTGAAAATGTAATATACGGGGAAGTGTCTCTGAAGGCAGTGAAATTTCATTTCTATAAAATCCTTTGCTATGTAAATGGCGTGTGCTTGCCTCTCTATATTCTGTTACAGTGGAAACTTGGTATGTAGATTATTGGTAATATTAGTCGTATGCTATTTGGGACGTAAAAAATGGTAACTAGCTGCCGTTCTTCCCGGAATGTCGTAGGAAGCGACTAAGGTACTAGGGTCACCGATGTTCAATTATAACATCGAAACGCCAATATTCAGGCAAAAAGTGACCTAGCAGATATTATATCTTCAAGGTACTGTCCACCCCGAAAGGGATTAAAGACGTGAATGTATACGTATTATTAGTGATATAGGTTCGTAGTTTAGCTACTATGTGAGATAGTAGCTGTAAATGTATACTGTCATTCAACATATTGATAATCGAGCGTTATTGGCAGGGTATTAGATTCTAGATTACCCCTCGTAGGCAATCTAAATTGCTGAATGCGCTGGAAATTAGATTTAGCGATGTAACGACGTAATTGCTGAAATTCAATGCCAGAGAATCGTGTGTGAGGTTTATCGCTAAACCTTTATTCGTGTGTGTAGTTTTACACTTTTAGTATTACATACATTAAACTATATTTATAAATATTAATACATTTTTGTGCAGATATAAAGTGCAAATATAAATGACGAATGAAAATTATATTATTCCATGTTTATTCTCATGTTATAACCGCTTAATTTAACTTATCTGATACCATACTTTATAATTACATTAAACCTTACAAGGCAGCACAAAAAAAGCTATATTTATCATTAAAAAGCAAAGTATTTTCATAGCTAGATCGATCCATTCCCCATTGTTTATATTGAGAAAGGAAACTCTTTCAGTGAAGATTAGTGGCAACGTGACGCGTGTACAAAACGACTAATTTAGTTCCGATAACGTGGTATAGATGGAGCTGCTCTGTTTTATTGCTTTTCCGCTCCGAGAGCTTCAGTACATTTCTGATGATACGATTTCTATTATGTATGTATAACTAGTATAGACAGTGTACAATGTAGCTACGGATTTAATAGAACGTGTCATAATGGTAGAGTTTGTAAGACAACCAGTGCCACTGATTAATATATCTCGACGTTCAATTAATGTACTATTACTGTACTACTTATATGAAATAAAAGAACGAATTATGAATATCAATTAATATAAATGTGAAATTGCATAAACGTTTAGGTACATAAATATCTCTTACATTTTATACTTTAGATCTTTTTAATGATTGCTACAGTAACCTATTCATGAACTTTTTAAGCAAGATTGTCTTACATAAGAAACGTATACCTAGATATAACTTACTACGACCACACCTAACTATCTTTGTCTTTATATTATTTTTTGAGATTCACGATTTATACTCATGATTAATAACTAACGGAACTTATCGCGTAAGTATTTATATAATCGCCCAGTATTTACTTCACTTTTAAACGAAATTTACCCATTTTTTTCCTTCCTATCATATTTATATGACACTACAGTTAGCTACATAATCGATTTTAACTAACTATACCCAAAACCTCATTAGTTAAAGTTTACCTTGCTACAGCAACAAAGAACGTGCACTACACAGCTCATTAACACGGTTATATCTGAGACAAACGTGTCTTAATTATTACATTACATATTCACACATGCTAAGTAGCTCATGGTACGTGATAATAGTAGTGGAATCGACAGGTAGACAGGGTGGCAGATTATGCAAGCTTCGAGACAATAGTCTCTCGAGCTTATACGTCTTGCGAGTAAGTGATTATTGGCATGACCCGACAGTTAACTACTAAATAGGGCTAATTTGATAAATCAAAGAACAGAATATATAATTTTTAACGAAACCTTCATGAATGTTTCTATATTGTATGCCAATCATTTAATAATTTAATTTAAGGTACTTGACACCTTAAATTAAATTATGAAATGATTGACATACAATATAAAATCACGTTACATTTGCGAAATGCACCGGTTACATCAATGATTATAGGGATCTCTACTTAGAATATATGTAATGTAATTGTGATATTAAAAAGACTTCTATTTTACTTCCTCAGTGAAATGTTTAATATGGATGCCGAAGCCATTGTAGAATGCTTACATTTAATTCACATTTCCATCTTGCATAAATTGAATTTTGAACAGAACGCAACGGAAAATATTTTCAAATTAAGGAAATGGAATTTCGATCTCGCTGAAATTAATTTTAGACCCCACAGGTAAACAAATCTTTTTAAAATGTTACATTATTCCTTAGTATTGTAGCAGCCTTTATTACACATCAAAAAGGTACATTTAATTCCAACGCAGCTTATCTGTGAGTTTACGATCCCTTTAAACTCCAAAATGAAATTCCTTTGCACGTGTTGTGGCTAAAAATACTAAGAGGCAAATCTAATGGCTCATTTGATGCGTATCCTTGGTCCGTAAGGCATTATCGTCTGTCGGAATGGACAGTCCGATAAACCCTTGGGTCTAAAGGGTTTGGTTTTCGTAGGCACTCAATATCGAAGTCGTTGAAATTCCGAGCGGGTTGTTGTGGTACCTCGGGGTAGAGGAATGACAGGGGGCCTTTAACTGGCTACAATAACGTTAATGTTTATTATAATGACCGATTTATAGGTGATTCTCATTTACGGTTGGAACGCAAAGTTAAATTGTTGTGAGCTTATTAACGCGGTCGTAACGTCAGTCAGTTTTACAATGCGGTTACGTTTAAGTGTGGTCCGGTGCAATTGGTTGATTAAATCTAAAACCATTAGGCTAATATTAGTGTGTTGTAATTAATTTTGATTACAGGAGTGTGTATGCAAATCTATATGGATTCTATTTCTAATATCCTTAAATTTCATAAGGAAATTTAGCAACTCAATGTCCTTGTATTAATTAAGACGGATATTTAAAATCTATTTAAGTTTTTGACATTATAACTGTCTAAGAATAAATAAAGGTATCCTTCAGGGGTAACTAAAACTGCTAAGTTCATATACGGAGATATTAATGAAACTAAAGTGTTACAAATCTACCTTCTTTTAGGAAATGGGTACTATATAAATAAAAACCATTTCATACATGCATGTCTTAAATTATAGAAATATTGATTATCTTCACCATAATAGCTTTTAATATGATGAAAAATTCACTTCGTACGACTTTGTTTTGACAAGGTCACTTTTTGTTACAATAATTTGTACACTTAGCTAACTCGTGGCCATATTTTACTTATGTTAATCGGCATTGCGTGTTTAAATTGAACTAGATTATAGACGACTGATAGCCTAAATTGTACCTAAGTTCTCCTTTTGATTAATTCATTGAAATCATTTGATAGCTCTTTGATGTGAATAGATAATTATTTTCAGGCGTTAAATTACATTCTAGTTGGAGTGATATAGCGTAAATTTATCGTATCTGTATGTTAACTTGTATAAAAATATACTTATTCAAATATTGTATATGTTAAATTATTATTTACGGTTTGCGGGATCATCATCATTTTTATTTCGCTTTTTATCAAAACTCTACCTCACCTAAAAACGACATTTTACACAAACCTAGATATTCATAAGTTTATTACATTACAACAGATATTAGGTCTTTACCTATGAAATTGCCGTTTTGTATGAAAAAGATTGAAATGCGATGAAAACGTAACACTAATCAATAAACAAATGACTACTTTTGGAAAAAGAATTCCATGTTTTTAAAATAAAATTAATTTGAAATTAGAATTCTTAGTCAAACAAAAATTATTTTGATTTGAAATGGCCAGTACTGCAGAACGGCAATTTCATAGGTAAAGACCTATTATAATTTAATGAATTTCGCTTTAATAATTCTTAGGTACATATAACTTCAAGCTAATTGCAGACTAGAGTAGTCAATACAACTCTTGAGTAAATGCTCCCAAATACCTCCATACCTACAAGTAGGGCAGATAGTTTGAATGGGTAATCAGTCACACGTAAGGCTTCCTCCAGGCTGTGGTTTAGTGAATTTACTTGCAAATAAGCCTCCGGGTCTGTTGCTTCCGTAATGAAGGCTATATTTTATTCATCTATCGAACGGTACGGGTATAAATATTTGGGAGTGTATTTTTAAAGATCTAGTTGTTGAATGAATTGTTAGTACTACGAATATTTGCGTCGTATAGTTAAAGGTGATATTCAGATACACGGGCTGTGGGTTTAATCTATTTCTATGTTAAGAAAATTACACCTTATTAATTCAATTATAATTTATGTGAAAAAAAGTGACTGGAAGAGTATGTGTGATACTTTAATATCTGTATGTATAGTAATTAGTATATTTTAATTCTGGCAGTTTTAATAAATAACAAAGTTACATCTAAATTACATATCCAATATATGTAGTTCCTATGAAGTCTTACATTTATCTTCCCATACCTACTTCTTAAGATAACAACCTTCGTTAACCCTCCACAACTAACAATGTACTAAGATAGCTCCATAACTGAGTACCTATCCAAGTATACCTTCGAAACACCAAAGGCATCCACTTCGTACCGTTGATTAGTTCTTTTATAAAAACTATTCGCCCAGAATAGTAATCAGTGACGTGGAAAAAGTCGATATGAGAGCAACGTTGGATTTGATTGTACGAGTACGTAAGCCAACTGAGATGCGTTTCACACCGAATGCACAGCCAGCGTTTTTAAATGATTACTCTGGTGCGTCTATGGGCGCCTAGTACTTGAATGTTGCTCATTACTTTTTCATATTGCGCTCTTTTGCGCATTTGTTGGGTGAGGGAGGTAGTCAAAAGCATACATACAAACATATATATGAGGTAGAATAGCCATATCGTGTAATATATGTATGATAATTTTAACTAAGAATTATTTTGTATAATATTAGAATATAAGTTTTAATTGTATATTTAAAATGTACAAAATTTTTAGTTACATAACCGTATAAATAAAAACAAGCACAACAAAGAGACTGTTTAGAAATAATATATTTAATTTGCTGTGGTAAAGAAGTTATATCAAATGAAATCTTAGTTATAATTTTTTCTCTCCCTCACTCAAGTATTTAATTCACAAGTTATTAAACTCAAATTTTATATATTTTGTGGGTTTCATTAATGCTTTAAAATATTTATTGATTAAATAAAAAATAATATTTTTTGGTTAAATCACGAATTGAAATTGTAACATATATCTTGATTAACATCCCCGTGCTATGATAACTTATTCTACTAGTTTGTTTGTTTGTGACATCATCGCGCGTAAAACAAAAGAAAAACCAACTTTCATTTCACAGCGGCAACGTAGCGGTGGGTTTTGAATATTATAAAACTGTATCGGACAAACACGGGGATGATATAAAAACAAAAGTTGTGAATGGACCACTGCATTGTTGAATACAATATGTGTATGAAATATTAATCATGAATGAAAATAACACATTCTATAAAGACGCATGAATAAATCCCATTTCGATTGCTAGAAAAAAAAATAGATTTTATGGCACGATAAAGCTCTATTGAAAGATCATACGCACCATAGCCAACGTATCGAATTTATAAACGTGCGCATACGTGAATTTCATACAGCCATAAATAACAGAAGAACGCGCGTCGAATACGGAAAGGACGCAACTCTAAAACGGAACATCTATTCTAAACGGAACAGTATCGAGATACAAATGGAACGGAAAATCTAAACTTTGGCTTTGATCCAATATTTTCGTGATCATATCTGTCAATATTCCTCGGGCCGGCGATGCGTTACCCCCATTCGGTGCAGCCTAAACAAAACAACTGCGGAGGCACTCCGACTACTCAAAGTTCCGCAGACGCCGAAGGAAACACAATTACACGCCACGATGAAGTTGAAAGTACAGCATCAACGTAATCGGGTATTTTTCTGTAGAGACCCGCTCCCCGAGTAACTCTTAATGTAATTATGACAATTCCCAGCGCGCTACTAAACTCGGACCTCAACAGATTCTTTTAATAACTTTAGAATGTCTAAAACAACTTTTTAATTAAAGATAATCAGAGTGAAATGTCAGCAATGGCGGTTTCCCGGCGGCTGACGGTAAACTTCATAATTTCAAGAGTTGCGTCGGTTCAATTGATGATCATGGAAAAGTTTTTGGTCGAACAAAATGCGCATTTACGAGTTCTGAGTACTGAAAGTAGTTGGGAACGGAACCTTCATGTTCAGAACCCCTTGTGGCTTCTACCACTTAGGCCCTCCGAATTGGAGGGTACGTTTACACGTAATTATATCAAATTAAATAATGCATTATAGCGTCTAATCGTAAATGCTTTAGCTGTAATATGACAAAAATATATCGTGATAGTTGTAATAACATATTATGTATATGTTTTACAGATGTATTTTTTTTTGTTTGTGATCTAATACCTTGTAAATTAGGTACTGAAGGAGGTACCATGTGTATAAATTTCTATAAAACTCGATTTTTTTTAGGCAAAAAGTTCGCCAACCCAACAATACCAAACACTCGCAAACCTCGCAGTGTGTATTTACGACAGTGTCGAGTTGTCAACTCGCGACAGTGTTTCGACTGAATTTACATACAATTTCATATTCATACATAGTACATAGAAACGTATCCCGCTCGTGTGTCCGAGCCTAGCCCGAATGTTTGCATAGATTCATTGGCACGCGGCCTATTTTCGTGCCAGGCAAAACCGACTGGAAATATTAAGAGGATGAACGGGAAAAATACTGTCCCGTTTCTTGGGCATTACGTCATTTGTACAGACACGTTTATTTATACTTTTCACAGCCCTTGATTACCTATAAAGCGTTAATAGTCATGAAGCTATGTTATAGTTTTATAAATAACTAAAATTAAAAAAGAATTCAGTTTCAGTTCATAATTGTTAAAAATAATTAGTTAAAAAAGTATACGAGTATGTGTACAACTTTACTACGAATCATAGCAGACTACGAACCGCTCGTAGCGAGAATTATTAAGCCTTACAAAGACGTAGTCTTGTCTTAAGCCTCCTTTAATGGACTGTTCTGAAGACAGTGAACGTTTTAAATAAAGTGCTAGCACGTTGTCGATGTTTCGACGTACTACGTTAGTGCTGGATAATGTTCCTTAGAAAAGTTATATGGTAGCACTAAATAGACCTAGGCAGTCCATTAGATGAATTAAAACGACCTACTAAGACGAGCTAGACAAAAGGACTACCATTTTGGTAGCGCACAATAGTTGTGTAGCTAAATAATTATGTTAAAATGAGTAGGTAACAGTTTTCTAAACAAAATTGACTAATATTGTTTGAAAACATATTGTTATTGTTTATCCAATGCTAGTTTGGTAGTATTATGCTAACCTATGACGTATATTAGAGTGCTATCTAGCTAGCGTGACTTAAGGTTTGTATTGAGTAATGGATTCAAACTATCGTCCATAATATTCATTTTCGATAGAGTTGCAAAAGTCAACGAGGATATAATTTGTTGTAAAGGTTCTCTCCACTCCAAAAGTGTCTAAATAGCGTGAATATACGTAACACATCGTTCATTTGTGAGCCACAGGTCTAAGCAATTAGACAAGAGAAAACTATTTGAAGTATTTATTACTCGGCAGGTCGAGACAAGACAAACGGTTTCCCATTAATCTCGCTATACCGCAAAACTGAAAGGCTTTTACTATATAACTTAACCACAGCACAAACGGCCTTCATACCTAACACAAATGTGCTTCATGCCTCTATAGCACACTGAAGCAGTTTGTTAGAAAACCTTTGCCAAGAATAACAAAGGTCAAAAGTAATAAATTTAGTTTTAGGGTCCAAAATGCGTGTGGTTATGTGAGATTTCCCTTTTGTTTTAAACGCGTATTGAATCTGCTAGTTAGTGGTATGTGGCTATATGGAATATGTTTATAACTCTTATTTTTTCACATATTAGGCAAATATATTATATATTATTTAAATGCGTAAAATGAAATTTTTACTCAAGGTTGAAATCATATTATTGTATGTTATTTTATATTAATGCCGTTGTAGCCATATACTTTTAAATATTTAAGGCTTTAATCTGCATCGTAAACAATAACATAACATACTTTTACGTCTAAAAATGGAGGTCGAAACTTATCACTCTTAAGGTCTTTGCTAACATATTTTTATCTACAAATTAATTTATATTTGAACGAAAGTAAGCTTATTACGTACATTATACTTTAAACTTTCCTATCTAAAATTATTTATTATACCACTGTATTTTTACTTATTCAGTTCACATTAGCAGAATCAGGCCACACTTTCGCCGTGGCCTCAGTAATCCATTAAGAAGCATGACGAACGAGCGTCTACGGCGTAGGGATTGTTTAGATATTGACAGCTTTTAACTGCAATGAAGGTTAGAGTGTTTATGGACCTCCTTTTATGAGGACATAGGGCAAGTAATGGCTGTTCTGATAACCTACCAAAACTTTTATCATTACTCGTATATGGAATATGGAACTAATTTACTTTTGTTAGGGGTTTTATAGCAGATTCTCGTTTTACTACACGTTTTCGTTATATAGTTTTTATTCATATTGAGTAGTGACTTTATAGTAAATTAACTTTGAGTGACTTTAATTTACATCTTCCTTATAACTTTTAACTACTTTTAGCGCTATAGTTACTTTCATTACAGGTAAATACGCATATTTAAGAACAAAATATATAAGTACAATGAAGACTATGTGATAGAAAAAATAATCAGTGCTTAATTATTTCAATCACCACATTTAGTACTGTAACTTTCAATTTTAAATTATAATCAATGTTATACTGCTCCTAAATATAAGTTTACGCCGTAATGGCTCTTATGTTTTGATGCAGAGGTCCACAATAATTCACGTGAGCCGGCGAACGCTGGGCCAGGACACCGCGTGGCTATCTGTTATCATTTCAAACAAACTCGTGTCAAAGAAAATGGCTTCTGTTGTTTTATTTTCTCGGCCGGATATTTTAAGAGGGTCTTCACACGCAAACTGGAATAAATGTTTTATGGCTCGCGTTTCAGGCTATGATTTTTGACTTTGCAATAAGGAAACGAGTTTAGTTCCGATTTGTTGTTCTAAGAGTTTTTCGTGGTTTTCCTATCACGTAATGTTTTGGTTAGCGAACTTTGTTACGGGTAGGGGGAGGAAATCACTTAATGGTTTCCTATAGAGGTTTTTCCCTTATAAATAGTTTGTTTAAGGTTGTACTTGTACGTCAATCTCATCTAAAAGGTATCATTATACTATGTTGACTTACAGATGGTAGGTAATATTTAAAATTTACTTTAGAATGTATCCACGTTTAGAATGATTCACGAATTTATATTGTTTGTACCTTCCTATACAAAATAAAAGGTAACTCTTATTTCCAGCCCATATTTTCTTTGAGCGACAGAATGTCACGTAAGAAAATACAATTTAAGCAGTTACAATAGAGAAAAGTCACAAAAGCTCGGGTACAAAACACTCAGGGCAAAGGAAGGGAAAAATCAAAAATACAAAGAATCAGGCCATAAATCTTCATAAGCCTAATAAATAAGAATGTGACATCAAAAGATGGAGCAAACTGTGCCCCAGTATAGGAAAATGTCAATCTAAAACAAAATACCACGTCTAAGAAACGCAACATAAATTCTTATGTGCGGGGCTGTTTCATAAAAACTTCAAAGATTACCGAATTCCGGTTGTCGTAGAAACTTTTGATTTCGGAATGTTCAAAAGTATTCCATTTTCAAATTTAAGCTACCTTGCCTACACAAGCATTGTTGGCAACAAAGAAAACACTTTTGCAATCACTGACATTGTATTTTATGGGAAAGTGGCCGTTATATATGCACATAACATTTTGTCTAGCAAAACGAAATGGTGACAGAAAAATATTCTTCAAAAAATAAAATCTTTCTGTGCGCGATGAGAATCAACTTTAGAAGCATAAAAAAGAAGTTTAAATCTGCGCGTAGTCTTAAAAAAGATTAAGTAAAGCCAAGCAGTGCCATTTAAAACCAGTTAGACTAAAATAGTCTACGAACAAAATAAATCTTGAACTTTTACATTTCGGACTAAATTCAAAAAGAAAAATGTGCTTTCTAATACAAATAAATCACTAGACCAAGTTTTTTCTCTCTCGTCGACGCAAAACAGAAAAGTAATAACTTCTCAACCAATTACAACATTCTAGTTACATTAATCCAGTGAGGCCAGCGATTCTTCGAAAAAAGAAACTTTCAAAACAACTTGCCCTCCGAAAACAAGACGCGGCGGAAAAGCATAAATATCTATGGTGTGAAGGGCCCCAGGCTATTTGAGGCCTACATAAGAGGGTGAAAAGAGACACAACATACAAAGCATGACAGGGATAAAAAAGATAGCTTGCTACGAATGCATTTTGAATGAATGACTTGATTCCTTTTATGTTGTTACTTTTAGTACTTTCCCTGTACGGTGGTCGATAATCAAGTGAAAAAGACTATTATATTGTTAGGTTAGACGTATATATGTGTATAATAAAGTAGAGAGATGTTAATAATAAAACTGTACGAAACTGACGCCGATAAATTACAATTAAAATTTAATACAAATTACCCGTTTAAATTGCATTCGTTTACGCACGAAAATTTCACAAATGTGTATACTTAACGCAATGTAAACAAATGCTAGCAAATTTGATTAAAGTAAATAATGGGCTATCATGTTGAATTGTTGCGTTGACGTCGCCATGTTAATGAACATTTTTCCCTTGTGTACGTTAATTAAACAATTAGATGTTCAGCATTTGTTCACACGCACTGAGGACTATACACCTTTGACATGACAACGTGCTTATCATATGTCATCTATGGTAGTAACAATCACCATTGCTTACATGCAAGGATTCCAACGTTAAAAAGTAGTTACTTTTAAATGGTTTATACTAAATAATGGGGCCAATGTTCAGATTTTGGAATGTTTTTTTTAGTTTAATATTTTTTTCATACATCTTTAATCTAGCGATTATTATATATATTTTAAAACACTGTAACTGTTTTATCGCGTTATCTTTTATGTCTTATGTACCATTTAGACTAGTTTATAACCTACATTTTTACACAAAACTCACAACAATCATCTTCTTTAGTTCATAATAACTGATCGAAACGTCCTCAGTCCAATCGCATTTTTACATCAGCAACTGATACCCAAACTCGGCCATTACAAAATTGTCCCTAAATCCTGAGTACTGAGGTTGAATTTGCGGTGAGAACTCTCAACTTTTGGCGCGGCTGTGGTGCGACACTGTCCGACTACGAAACGTTTAAGCCAATTCCCCACGGGCTGGCTTGTTGTATGAACAATTAAGCGAGCTGGTGCGGGAAGAAACGTAATGAATGTTTACTACCGCTAAGTAGTACCTCTAATGCTCGTATCGTTAAGCGTTGCGACTGACTGTTGCTTTTGGATGAATCTGCTTAGGTGCCTGATAACTTAGTGAGTTTAGGATAGTTAGAAACTGATGCAGTATTAAATGCAGTAGATTGTATCGTGAAGAAAGTGGTATATGCAATTAAATAGTGTCATGTTAGTCATAAGGTATATTAATCTAATAAAAAGTGTGTTTTGAAGTATTTGAATATTTTTTTCATGTAATAACAAATACTCAAACTGACAAGTGGTGAGAAAGTAACCATTTACGTACATATATACTGACTATTACCTATAATACAGATTGAATGTTCTTTTTGGTAAGTGAACAGTCACTAATAGGTCACTACAGTTAATGAACAGGATAATCACCCATACAGACTCAAACCACATCCTACTTTACCTTAAGTTACACAAAGAGATGTTCTTTTGTCAACTCACAGCTGATGCTTACGCGTGGGTTGTCTTACCGTCACTTAGGTCTCGTAAACTTACCTGAAATAACAAAAAGTAAATATGATAAGCATACGGTCGTCAGCTGGTAAGGGGTAAGGTATAATGAGCGACAGTTTAGCGTCCAACGTGTAAGCAAACCATTACGGCGCGCCTGAGTAAATACACGGCGGGGTATTGAACGGTTCCTAAGTATAGCTTGCACTACTACGAAAAATGTAGTGAGGATACTATGTAGAAGCGTGGCTAAGGTATAGAGGTATTTGATGGTTATATAAATATAAAAATGATTTTTCATATTACTAACATATCTGCTGTGTTTTGTTGTAAATACAAATTTCAGGAATAATTGATTTCAATTGAAGTTTTCGGCTATTCTAGAAAGGTAAGAAACTTTATGACATAATAATTATATATTTAGTCACCTGTAACTTAACTATTAAATAAGAGAAAAATATTAAGCCCTATACTTTTTATTAACGTATTACGTGCCCAAAAATGTTTGCCACAAATAACTCATTAATGAGCAACAATGTATGTATAATTACTTAAACAATTAATTTAAATTAGTCTAACGAATAGGGATGTGAAACGTGGTAAGTGAACATACTAATAAGAACGAGACAAAGGTTAGTGTTCAACCCTTGTATTAGAACAAAACAGATGTTAATGAATTTACCTAAAATGTATTACGGGGGTAATTGCTTAAGGTTTGGCTAAATCATGAAATTTTAAGCTAATTTTAATGCTTCTTTGTGTAAATATTTCTATTATATACATATTTGGCAAATTTATCTCTCCTGAGACAGAGCCTTTCCTTTTTTTTAAATTAACTTGTACAAAAAACACGTAATCTTTAGAATTCGAAAGAATAACACACAGTATTACAAGTAGTGAATCTTATCGCAGTACATACGAGGTGCTTACTACACAGTTAGTCAGTAAGGGTATTTCTTACAATGTCTTTCAATGTCAATGTTTGTTTATATCAAATTACGCAGTGCTATAGAATATCGCACGCTTGGTTACAACTTCGAAATCATGTAGGATAATAATAAGAGCGCTGAAATTCGCGAAAAACAGAATATAAGTAGAGAGGCGTGCAAAAGAAAACATAAAAGGTATTTTTCACACTCCTTACCTTGAGGAAGAATTATTTTCACGAGTACTTCATTGTGAGTGTGTTTTTTATTATAAATATGCCTTTGAGGTGAGAAATTATGTTATTATGTAACAACTTATTAAAGAGCCATATTATAACTTAGTCCATGTCAGTAAATTAATTTATTAGTTTAAGGTTAAGATATATGGAATTATACATATAATAATTAAGGTTCCATGGTCTTCTTCAAATAATTTATTTATTTATTCATAATTTATTTATTTCAAATTTATGTGATTATTAACTTATATTAAAATAAACAATTGAGTAAATTATCCTCAGCTACAAAACTATTTTGAATATTTCGTCTTCTATGAGTCTCATCTTTAGTGTTTTAGTTAAACATTGAACAATAGAAGCATAATATCAAAAAATAACCAATCAAGAGATTACGTTTTCGAATTTGAAATTAGAACAGAATGTCACATGAACCAAAGAGCATCCCCATCAGATTGCGTCGCGAGGAACGTAAATTGAAACAATCGTTGGAAACTAGCATTAGGGAACACGTAGACTGCACTGCATACATTACCAGTCTGTCTTTTGGCTGGATATACCAACAAGTTCGTCGGTGGCTCGCGACGATTTACATTACTTCCGAAATAGTGGTGGCAAAGGCAAGAAACAATTCGGCAGAAGTCGCCCAGGGCGTTAAGTTACGTTGCTTAATGCTGAATCGAAAGGGGCGGACCTCTAAGTATGTGGATGTAAGTATTTTAAATCCCTACTAAGTCTTTAAAGTCAGTAAATTAAAGTAATTTCGAGTGAGGTTCTAAATAATAGGAGTGCCAAACATGATATATTTGGTGGACTAAGAATTATATGTATTGTTGCTATTTAAAAATAATATGGAACTTGAAAGACTGGTATATATTTTTGAAGCGTAGCCTACAGCCGTTGAAATTTAATCATTACTGAATATATTTGTATTGGCATGTGATTATTAGCGTTTACCCTACAAGAGCAATACCCTATTGAAAAAAGGTGACGTTAGAAATACCTATAACTGGCAAGTGTGTATGAGAAGGTGTATTAGCATCAATGAAGCGATAGTGGTTTGTCATAATAAGGAAAGATGGGGATCCGTGATCTCTGCCTATCCTCTCCAGGGAATCAGACGTGATGTGTATGTATGTAACACCACCCATCCACACTCCTAGTACATGAATCAAACGATACCGGGATAAAAACATAGGTTAACAACAAAGCTGTTCTCATTTACGCTAACGAGCCCCAAGCACTGTCTAATCACAGTTCTGTTGCCAAATTACGCGGCGCTGTATAACTGTGGGATTACTTTAAGCTCCAG
This sequence comes from Leucoptera coffeella, assembly GCA_030578115.1. Classification (NCBI taxonomy): domain Eukaryota; kingdom Metazoa; phylum Arthropoda; class Insecta; order Lepidoptera; family Lyonetiidae; genus Leucoptera; species Leucoptera coffeella. The sequence goes on along the minus strand of JAMBLF010000707.1, from coordinate 137,394 downwards.
TGATACTGATGTGGTATACCTTGCCAGTTACCACGCGTTGATACTAGTCTAGATTTGCAGTGTAAATGTGATTTGATTTGCTTAGATTTGTGTGAGGGAAAAAGAGGTTTTGAATCAGTCAAAAATCAACTCTTTCGGTTTGATGAATGGACATTTTAAGTTTTTTTTTCATAACGAATAATTATTGAAGCAGTAAGTAACATAAATTATTATATTTTACATAATTACGAATTTAATTTGCGCAATAGTTTATGTTTTAGATTGTTTAAATCATCGAGTTTTCAAAGAAAACTTTAGATAATAGGGCCTATTAAACAATCCTTTAGCATTTAAATTTTGACACTTAAGATTTCTAAGAAAAAGGCCCTTAGAGATTTAATCCTGTTATAACGAAATCGGCAATTAGTAAACTTTCCAAAGTATTCAAGACTGTTAGATAGTTCTCCGGGGAGAATGAGTTGAAGACTTTTGAAAACGACTGTCTAGTTTTCAACTGTGTTAATGTAACAAACTATTAGAGCAAACAATTTTATATGTATTTAACTTTTATACTTGAATTTGGCATCCTCAAAGTGAAAGGATTATGTAAACCTTCACACTGAATACAGTAATACATAAACTTGAACAGCGCCATCTTTCGCTAAACTTGATAAACGGGCGCCCGACATACGTACAGAGCGAAGTATTCCATTCAGCCTTATCTATTGCAATAGCCATTACGAGCTAAGCTACTTGCTCCGCATAAGCAGCCCAAACTCAGTGCACTCTTACGCGGGAATACGTTTATCGTTCGCAGTAAACCAGTACGATAAGTGAGCTAACATGAGCTTTAAACTAAGCAAGGCATAAGTCGACCTGCAAAACACCTCCTTCCAAACACCACGTGACTAGAACTCTATTTGCACGGAATCAAAACACATTTTTGCTCGACAAGCACATTGCCACCACGACCGTGCAACCAGGCTTATTGTTTTAATTTACTTGGTCTCTTTAACCTGCACGTGACTGTTATCTTTATCAGTTACTTACTGTTTAAGTTTAGCGCAGAACTTTCAATTCAATTCCGGTCTGTTTGCCGGTTTGATATCTAGCCGGCAGGGTTGCCAAAGTTAGAGTCATCAGCAGAACGCAAATTAATCAAGCGTGACCATCTTAATGTCGTGCCGTCCTTAGCCGCCCTCTCTCGATACGGCGGTAATTTATTCCACACAGAGCCAAATTAAATATGAAACGCCGATGTGGTGTATCACTGTTGGTGACTCTGACAAATGGTGCCATTAGTAACGCGAGCTCCTACTTTTTGCCGGCGACGCTCGGACGATTGTGGACGATTTCATTAGAATGCCTTATAAAAGCGGCAGAGAGGAAACGCGGACGTCAAACGTGACAGTTGCCAGATTACGGCCCGCTGTAATTTTATTACAGTTCGACATCGGGTTGGTGCATAACTCCACTTATAAAGTTCTAAAATTGTAAATTTGCAATAAAATTGCCAAACGGGCCGAAATGAATTTTCACAGTTATTTTTTGCAAGCAAGTCAAATTTATGGACAGGCGATATGAAATGTTACAATTGTGAATTGTGGCGCGGAACAAAAGCACTCTGAATTAAATATACAACCATCTCACTGTATAAATACACGGCGCAACTTTTGTTTCGTTGACAAGTCGTTAAATTGCACCTTTATTGTAGTCGCAATAAACAGCCCGCGGCAGTCGTATACATTGTTGCGTTCACTTTTTTCGCTCATACTTGTACATTATGATCCGGATGGAAGATTTTCCAGCGAAATTAAAACAAGGAGCGTCCGCGGTGAACAATAAAAACGTCGTATAAATTGCGAGGCGGCGCGGTCGCTGCGAACAGGTTGGCTCTATCGAGTTCCGCGCGTTATTTGTGATCAAACACATCTAGAAGGTGCAACTATCGAACGCTCCAAGAATACGAACTTACCACTAGTTTTTTTCCACTTTTTCACCAGTTCAACACCGTTCTTGCGAAGAAAAGTTTCCCTGAAGCAGCTGAGAAGCAAAATTATCGTCTCGCAGTAAAGAAACGTGAAGTCTTAAGCGGCAATGCTACGAATGGACATTAAACAACGCAGCTTAAGGCGTTTCATTAAAGAGCTACAAGGCTGCATGTTCGTATCTTCGGCGATTACTTGGAAGGAAAAACTAATTACGGATGACAGACGGTGTCGTAAAACGCGGAGGCGATCCTCCTTGCACAGACTTTGGTAATCCGATCGTGAGTCGAACGGGTGACGGCTACATCCCATCCCTTCAAATAAAGACGAGTAGAACGAATATAGATATCTCCTTGCTAGACAGATTCGCGATTATTGGATTCACATTCAGTGACATGATTGTTTCTGAGTGTCAACCTTTTTTCGTAAACGACGGCCGTGATGCAATATATTTGAATGAGATCCAATCGAATGTTTTAGTGAAGGAAATGGAAATTTAGTAAATTTAGACTTTGTGTCTTCGTGTTTTCTGTGTGGCCGACCGTTTGTAATGTTACAGAATGACTTTCACCCATTTGTTTTAGCAAGTCATAAATAAGGGGCTGAATTTCCGCCCCTTTTGTGTGCCGTCCTTGCTGATATCGTAATGTTTCATATAACTTTGTAACTGACTTTCAATATACTCTCAGATAGGACCGTAAATAATGAGCAAGTATCAATTTTGAATTAGGAATTGCTACCAATAATTTATTTGAAAGGAATATAACAACCGCTATCGAGTTGAAATATTCAATTAAATATTTTTTCTAATAATCGTATGTGGTTCAATATCACTCATATCTCTCATTTTGATTTGACAACTACAACCATTTAGCATCATAAAAGCCGAAGAGTATTTGATAAAATCAATATGAAGATACTTTACTGATACTATAAATAGCAACGCCCTTAATATGTGATCCAAGGTTACGTATTATTGCAGCTTATAGCTAAGTACGATCAAAGCATAATCTTAGTAGCAAGACGTGAGAGACACCCCTATTTTCGATATCCCTGTCTTATTGGCATGCATAACGTACTACTGCCGAATATCGGGATTCTGCGCGACACGATAGCCCGACGATGTCTACAAATATTTACTGCTTTCTTACAATTAGATTTTTACTACCCCAGATTTACTGCTAAAGGTTTCGACGCCATTATAGGGAGATATTTTGTTTTCTTTTCCCCCATTGGGATCATGTGCCGTTTTATTGCTGAAGACGCTTAAAATGAAACGAATTTGTTTATTCGTGTTCGCTGTGATCGGAATAGAGGAGTAGATGTGATTATTCGGATCGTTTTGACCCGATTTAGACGCGGGTTAATGAATTGTTTTAGGATAGTATTAAATAGTTAATGAGACTTATATTGGCGTGTATTTGAATTAACATAAACTGGTACTCACTGTGATACATGAATAGTAGAATGAAAATATCGGTTTTTTTAAGTTTTATCATGCTGCTACACTTGTTTACTATATTTATATAGTAGCTACTAGTAGTACAACTACATTTTTAAATTATTTTAAGCTTTATTTTAAGATCCGTCTATACTTATGGAATAAAATAAAGACAACTTATTCTTTATACCAAAAGCGTTTTAAGACTCTTCTATCACTGTATTATGGACGCGAAATGAAGTCCAAAATATTTCTAAAGATTTCAGCAAATAAGCGGGTTTCATATATCAAATGCATCTTCAATATTTGCTTCGAGAAAGCATTTTTCTGTAGCAGAATACTGTATTCTCCTGTTGTGTTATGTCATAAAGTAATATTTCTGCGTTTTCAATCTCATGCCTTGATACCAGTACAATGTGGTTTCGCATTATGAGACATTTGGGGCTTACTATGGTTCTTGAGAGATTACAGGTATACAATTGTTTTCAACTTTACGAGTACTACACACTTTTGCATTTGTACTCTTTAGTAAGTTGTAAATTGAATGTTTCATGGAATATTTCGTCTTATTAAGTGTAAGTACTATGAAACAAATAATTTTAGAATACTAGTGACGTGCAATAATGCCAAAAGAGCTTGTTTAAGTACGTTTAGACTATATGAATCAATAAAGCAGTCTTTATTACAACTTTGAGTATGTATACGAGTACATATAGTGAGACTTATAACTTCTCAACCATGCCCTACAGATTCTTCTAAATTTAAACTCTCCTAATTGATTCCTTTATCTCAAAACACAAGTATATCTCATAGTAGTCTCTAAGCATATGTGCCGCCAGCTTTCATGTAAGTGTACAATAATTCAAAAATGACTAAAAACCTGTCGGACGGGATAAGCTTATCACAATATATTTATAGCCGCTTTGATTTATTACGAAGTTTGTTTTCATATTGTTACGGGAGCAGGCACTTGTTATATTGGAAGGTAAGAGTTGGGATTTCATCTTTGGATTTGTAAGTGACTTGTGGTATTTAGAATGGTTTGTTAAAGCACGTAAAAGTGAATACAACTTAACGCCAAAAGTAACATATAATAAATTACGCAAAATAAAGTCATTCATATTTTAATTCATAGACAATTAATATTAGTATTTAATATTACATTTTATTTGTCAACATTCAAGAATAGTAAGGCAATTAAAATACAAACTCACATAAAAACAAATAAATAATTATTAACATTGGAATGAAAAAACGCTAGTTTATATTTCTAGTTTAAATAAATTTATTCGACTAAGCTTAGAACATACATAGGGCGTTTACCAGTAATTCAGTCTAGAAGTACAGGCTAAAATATATTAGGTATTCGACTGTGAACAATAAGAAACGTATTTTATTGGAAATCTATCCATAAAGAAAAAGAGGCGTGGAGAGCTCGACTGGAGAACATTTTCTTCAGAGACACCATTGAGGTGGAGATTTCGGAAGAAATATTAGGGTTCGTTGCGGACAATTGACTTCTTTACGTTGTTTTATAAAATAATATACACGGGTGAAGATACCAAATTTGTCCTCAACTTATTCGAAGGTTTTTAGTTGAGGTAAATGAGCTGAAAATTGGTTAGAATAGAAGAAAGAGAACTATCTTTACCTTTTAAATTAAGTAATGAATAGTCTGGAAAGATATTCTCATTAAAATTCCACAGACCATGGAATTGTAAATAATTTAAATCTTTTAACACCCCTTTGAATAGCCCTGTTTGGAAACAATGATTCATTAAATTGAAATCGCACAACTTGAATTTCTTGAATGAAATAATGAGAAAACAAAGTTTGTTTAACAAAACATGGAACAGAACTGTTTGTGAGCTTCCAAAATTTGTTTCAGATTAAACATACAACATAATATAATACTCATTTTCTCATTATACCACACTATTGTCATTAAAGTTTATTAAAATATACCTTATAAGTGAAATAACAAAAAAATAGATTTCATTGCGAACCTTATTTCAAAGAAATGATAGTAAAACCTTGTTTGTTATGTTTCAAAAGCAGGTTATTTATAATCGCTTAACTTTTTTAAACAATTAATCAGTAATGGGTAATGCCATTGGATTATGGCTCTCTTACAGCGTTGTTTTGGTCCATCAACCAATAGGGGCTTAGTGAGGCCGCAAACAATGGGATGGGGTTTTTCTGAGTAATTAGTCCATTGGAGGGAATTAAGTCTGAGATAAACAAGCGGGATCATTCTATTTCGCGGGAGAGGGCATATCTGGTAATTGATTGCCGCATTTAAGTGGCTAGGCCTCCGCAGCCTTCCGATGGCCGACCTCCGCCTAGTCACGCCGCCGTCATTTATAGCCGAATAATCCGTGGAGAGCCATTCCCCGCTCCGTTTGTTGAAACTCCAAATCGCGGGGCATTATTCTAATTCGCTTTTGCGATAGCTTCTGAAGCAGCTATTTATTTTCGCGGCGTTTCTTCGCTCGCCTAAGGGTGGAGTTAAATCGAGAAACCGACGTAGCTCCTTGAGTAATGCCGACGTTTTCTATGAATACACGGGTGCAGGAGGCTACAAATTTTTGTTTACAATGTACACGAAATTTGTTCCTCCGTGTTTGGTTGCGAAGGTGTTTGGGCTGCGCAAATAGAAACACGTAATGCATGGCCTCGCACGAAGCTACTGATTAGGTCGAACTTTTCAAGATTTGTCTACTGCTTCGGCAAATAAGGATATTGTGAGAAAAATAGGCTATGCCAAAAAGCGTTACAGCGCCCGACACGCGTTTCTGTTAAAAATTGAGATCACGTCAAAGACCGACACAAATCTGATTCTGATATCAACAATAAATTACCAGAATAAAAGAAATAACTTTTCTCATATATCATGATATAATGTTGGAGCATGTGCGGCCGAATCTTTATTTTACACGAGCCGCAGAAGTAAAAGAATTTCTGATATGAAAACACGTGCCCAATGCTAATAAAGTTGAGCAATATTGGAAAGGTATTTTGTATGAACGGTATCCCAGCGAAGCCAAAAAAGGACATAAAACGAGAAGAAATAATAGAAGAACGAAAGTGGAAATATGACCGAGTCATATTTTATTTACTGCATACAATTGGACCTTTATCGCGATTGTATCGAGTTTGCTTCATGTTGTTTAGGGTCGGCTTTTTATACCCTAACTATTTCAATACACCTTATGTTAAACAAAGTACTCCAAAGGAATCAGTTAATAGATTTAGGTACACTAATATAGGTGATATACTTATAACGGGTGAAAATAGGAGACAGAAATTAGGATTAGAACCAATTAATGTTAGTTTTGTACCTGAAAATTTACATTCCAATCATAGGAATCGCAAATTACTAGTACAGAATAGTCAAATTAGTGAGCTCCATAAATTACGGATTACTGTTTAAAACGCAAATTTTGATCGGGATTTGATTTTGATCCAAATTATGAGGATTATACCAAAATATAAGTAAGTTTTAACGAGCGATAACTAGAAGCGTATAATGAGTTTATGGAGCAGGCTTCGAGAGATCAATACCTTTTATGATGGGTAAAAACCTTTATCATGACTTGCATTCGCCAGAGAATTCCCATTACATGGGCAGGAAACATTCTGTACAATAAAAGACTCCCTTAACAAGGAAAAATGTTTAATTCTGCGCCGATTTATTGAGAGGAAATACCCTCTGTCCTTTTATTCCCGTGACTTTTTTAGATACCTATTCTCCGAGTGTGTTACCTACAGAATCTACCACGTAGGCGTAAGCTTACCTTTTGTTCTCTCAATCTTTTAGGGTCCCTTTTAATTACTTTCCAACTTGTTTCTTTGAGAGCATGAGAGAGTTTTAAATATTAAATTTCATCATATTTATCGTGTTCATGTAAACCGCCTCGTCCCGTGCTAACCTAAGCTTTGAGACATCCCGGCAATGTAAAGAAAGTGACTAAGAGACTTAGGATCAATGGAATCTATTGGTCGATAAACTAGCAACCTGTCACCTATTCCATATGACAACACAACCTTAATAATCAAACTTATTTTTAACACTCGCGATTTATACTCATAGTATTTACTACATGAGAACGGGTCATATCATGATAAATTAAAAAAGATATAGATACATTTATATCACCCGATGTTTCGACCCAATTGCATAAACATATTATCTCAATAATCAATCTTAAAAGTGACCTTAGAGATATTAATGTGTTTCCGATTTATCTACTATGTTTCCAAGGGTTTCTGCCCCCAAAAGGATTTGAAGAACGTTAGTTAAGGCGCCTTACCTATATACATATACGTAAGCCGTCTAAGATATTGCAGGTAAAATGTTCGGGAAAAAGCGTGTGATAAACAGCAGAGCAGGGATGCAAGGCTTTGCATCGTATACAGTTTAGCCCCCTGCGACGGTGGAGCGAGCGAGAACTCGTGTGAAAAATACTATTTCATCTTGGGAATTTGTACACAGGTATCCTACCTATTTACTAGACCAAGGAAATCTAGAGTCAGGTTACATTGGGTTTCATTCAAAGTCTAGAATATACTAAAATAGTATTTAACTGGTCTTTAATCTAGGGTAAGGTTACATTAGGTTTCATTCAAAGTTTAGAATATAGTAAATTAGTACCTAACTGATCTAGACACATAGATTTATCCCCTAGTTTACCTACTTACGACCAATTGTTTAGCCGTTTATTTTATATTAACACTAACATTATCATTGTTTTATCGTACCTAATTGACATTTAATACCAACGTACGTATATAATACGTATTTTATAACAGACAATAACTATTTTATACCGATTCCCTTTTTCGTTAATCTCAAGGCAGCCCTAACACGGTATCGTAACATCCGCTTGCATTATTTACTAAGTCCTAAGATATGTTAATAGATGCTAGCCTATTCTGAAGCAAATCATTACGTACAGGAATAGGCCGTTCACTGAGTGAAATATTACCTTTCACGTGCAATTTCCTCGTGAAGGTGTCGAGATGTCTTCTCCAATCAACATGGCCGTTCTCAAGGCTCCTAATTATGTTTGCCCATGTCCCTCTGACTGTTAGCTTCACAGGTTAAAGCCATGCAAAGTCGGTACGTAGTATTTGTAGAAGAACTTCAGTACTATTTGTACGTGTATAAGTATTATTAAAGAGATATTAATTGGTTATCCTGTGTAAATGCGATGATTAAAATCTACGATAACTTTTTTAATAGTTATAATTACTGTCGAATAAAATAAGACTTTGATATTTAGGATTTATATAATTTTTTTTAAGGATGAGATAGAGAGAAATAAAGTATTTTTGTGTATTACATTTTGTATTTAACGATTTTCCGTATATATTCAAATAACCTTGAGCTAAATAGCATATTGTATCTATGGGGAAAAAGCTCAATAATGTAATGTTTCACTACAACACTGTGCAAAAGAATTCTCCGTTCAGAATCTAGGGCTACTTTTGTTCAGGAAGCCAAAACAAAGAATAGGTAGATTAAAAGGCCGGACAATGTTGACAGGTAATCAAAATGATGGATCAAAAGGCTTTCTTTGGCGTCTTGTTTTTTCACCGCTGAAATTATGTGTGGGGTCCGAAGCACCCTTGAACAGTACACGGCTTGTGAGGGATTATGAAGTGAAGTCTGAGGCACACACGCGTGAAACTAACTCCTTTCGTGGAGCCAAAAGACGCGGCTCTCGTGTTCGCTTCGATTCGAATGTCTATGTTGATTTTCTCATTTCGACAGGCAGAAGAAAACGAAAATGAGGATAAACAGGAATTAATCTTTCGCCTTTCATTTTCCTCGCGATACAATCTGTGATTGGTTCCGCGTCATGTTTTGGAAACACGCTTAATTACGAATGTAACATTCACGTTGGAATTCAGAGAAGAAACGTGCAAATAACGTAAATGTTTTCCTAATCAATAAGCAAATAAAATTCTCTATTCCAATACTATCGGGCTTAGCATGAAGAGATGATAATAAGAGAACAAAATAACAACATCCATAATGCAACGAGAATTCCATTTCATTTGAACAGAATAAAAATAAACTTGAGTACCGATTTTATCTTGTATTTTGTTTTGATATCACTGCAAATGATCGGCTTATATTGCCTCATCGATTGAGAGTTAGCGATGGAATAAATCACACTGCCTTTCACTAGATATGCTATGTTTATATTTATCATCGTTTATTTGAGAGACATTTGATACTTAATGTGGAGTATTTAAAATATATACTTAAAGGGTAATACATTATGAAACAAAGGTTATACATTCTACATATTAAATGTTAATTATTAGGTTTGATACCATTTCACCTGTACAAGGAAAAGCTGGTTATTATGGTGTTTAACGGTGCCTAATTATATATAAGTACAATGTAACGGGCGTATAACGTGAACAATATTTAATGATCATTTTACATTTTTATAACTATATCCTCAAAAACAAGTAAAAAATCTACCTATTAAGGTTATTAATTTCATAGCAGGTACAATTTTATTTCCCGTTCCTCCCCATTTCATTTATAATAAAACTCGAGAATCACAAAGCTCGTTTCGAAAGACGAAAATAAAGGAATTCTTATTATTGATGCGATCGATCGGAGGCTTCGCTCTAATTTTTCTTTTTTCCAATCCTCCCTTTACGTGTTTGAGTGCACGTCGTAGCCGACGGCGACGACAATTACGAGTACAGTACTAGACGGCTAATACAAATCGGTCGCCTGGGGTTGCGTTTATCCCACCCTACTGGCGCCCCTCTCTGGCATTTACTCTGGAAAAACTATTACATCATTGTTCCACCGTTTTTCGTGTTGCCAACGTGAAAGACACCTTATAGTGACGTGTTAAGTGTGAGTGTTCCTGCCAGGGCTTAAATGTCATGAATCAGTGTTTGTCTTTAATATTTCGCTTGTTGATTGTCAGTCTTTGTATTATACATGTAGTACATATGTAAGCAAATGACTATGTCAATAGGTGGTGATTTTTATCGTTTTGCTTATCAGTGCGTGGCTTCTGACATTTTTGTTTGTGCATGTTTGTTAAGTTGGTAAGGTTGCGAACTTTGAATGAAAAGCTATTAGTGTGTATGTAACAAATAGGGTTTAACATGTGAAATTCAGTCTTTTTTAAGTCTCTAAAGATTTTATTAATACAGGTATATTCCTAATATGTATTATGATAATGAAAACTAAGTTCTTTACTGCAAATTTGGCTATTTTGTATTAATCTTAAAGATATTTTCAATGTTCAATATATGATTTTTATTTAAGTTCACGTTTGATTACACTTCAATGTCATTTCTGACAGTTGCTATCAAACCTCGCAGAATGTTCCCGCACTGCCTAAACGAAAGGGTGGTAAGCCCTTCAAATCGAAACGGGAGTAAGACTTATACCTTTTGATTTGAAAGTGCTTCAAAATATGTTGCGTACGAATATTATTCGTTGTAACCTTCATATACTGAAATATGTATTGAAAACATTTAATAACTCTTTAAATAATAGTTGTTAAAGACAAAAGAAAATAAAGATTTTTTATACATATGAAAAAACTACAGTGTTGTTTGAGTATTATAAGTTTCAAACCATCTTATAAGTTTAAAAGCTCCATTCATTGAGCTTTCCATGTAAAATTAGGCCGTAGCAGTATTAGGTTATTCAAAAACTATCCATGAGTTTAGAAAGCACTAAATTGAAAGCGTCGCCAAACTTAAAAGCGTAGTAGCGCCGTGTGAACGCCGTATTTTTATCCAACCCCGCCGAGACTCGTACATAACAATTAGTTGAGATCCTTGTGTTGTTGGACCGAGTACGTACTGGCATTCAGATCCTTAAGGAGTAATTATTCGGGGCAGTTAAACCATTTGGCTGGTTAATTACTTTACCATTAGCCTAATATATTGGCACTTCAATGGCTGCTATTTCACTCCGAATGTAAAAAGAGCAATCACGAAATGTACTCGAGCTGGAAATGCATGCTTTTTGAAGGCGAATGGGCAAAAATAGTACAATGTCTACAGGAAGTGTTGCAAAACAAAGACATGGAAATTCCAATTTCCACTTTATACGTTTTATATGTACTTTGCAAAGGGATTTCTCTTTTCCGGATTGTTCAGGTTTTTTCGCCGTTTTAGAGAGAATAATGAAGCTTAAAAGTAATGTTTATGATGGGATGCTTTTATGTATTTGTTAAGGTCGATTTAAGTAACATATTTAACTAATTAAAATAAATATGTTCGTATATGTTAAAAAACTATTAATACATTATCTAATGATATAGAAAAGTGCTATAATTACAATAAATAATATTATTACGTGTTAAATGTCCATGTTAAATATCCATACAAAAAAATTAAAAGAATACGTATAGAAATCACACCTACATCATTGAATTATCATTTATTAATTCGAAAAAATTATCGTAGAAACTATCTTAGAAAAAATCTTATCTTAGAAACTACTTTCTTTCAACCGAAACGCATCCCTTAAACAGAGCTTAGATTAGAGAGTCCAAAATGACAGTGGCCACGGTTGAACCGTCAGGCGATAACGAAAAGCGCAACAGAAGGCGACGTAAATTACATACTGCGCAAATGTCGAGTAGCTCTACTAGGCTTCGATCACCCGTCAGCACATAACCAAATTAGACCAATTTAAGTCAGGAAATGGGAAACGCTATCGGCGGCCTGTCGGGCAAGCCGGCCAGTGGCATTTTCGACATGCGGCTCCGATGCAGCGTCGGAACAATTCACGAATCTCGACAGACTAGCAAACATCGCCCAAGATAAACCCGACTGAACTACGGCAGATTCATATGTCGATGATTACGTAGGTAAAGACGAGTCGATTAGAATTCGGTGCGCGGCTACCAGGAATGTTTGCTCGGTTTGCAAGTGTTTCTTGTTGCGTTGTTCAGTTCGGGTTGCTTTTGCATACGGATGTGAGGGGTTAAATAATGAATCTGGTTCCTAGGAATGCAGTATGTAGTTGGAACGCATATATATATAAATGGATATATTATAAATATGGATATTGAACAACATAAAGATCTTGGAATCAAATGTAATAGTCAAATACCGTTAATTAATTATTAACACTGTATTAAATTCTACGTAATGCTGAGCTGAGTATAAAGTATACCTTTTACGTAAGTCGACTTTTAATTACGACCTCTATAATTGAGAAGTTATAATTAAATACTCTTTAGTAAATAAAATTTAGCAACACACACACACATACACATAAAAATATAGATGTACGTAAAATGGAGCAAGATGGACTGTCAAATACAATACAACGAAACAATATGAAAACGCAATACAATTCTTCAAGCATGCCCTATGAAGACGTGTATTGAACGCTCTCAAATTTCGCAGAATGCACTGCAATATTCCATAAGACGGGACATATCTGAGGCAGCCATTGCGTCTTATATTACATTCATCTGGTGCGTGGAAACCATTTCAAGTTCCACTTTTGCTCTTATAAAGCCTGGACTCACAATATTGCGCAGATGTGGCTGACTGTACCTGCGATCGGCACTGATGAAATATCTTTCAATACGGCCTTCGTATTTTGCTTCTACATATTACTTCTTAGCCTCTCCATGTTGGATTGCATTTCTAATATCTATATCTTGTTTTGATTTTGTGTCTTTGATAATGTTCTCATATTTTTTGCGTTTCATATCTTTGAGATTTTACGGTGTAATCTGATGAGATTACTTTTACTTTCAGTTTGAAGCAAACTGAAATATCTACTCTTTAACTTTCTTTCATTAGTAAAATGTCACTATCCTCTATTATACATAAGTAACGCGATCTAATTTCATGTCTTACTTTTCAAATGCTTTATAAAAACACTTTTAGTTGCATATTTATTTGCAAACCAGCAACGTTATCTAAGAGCGTTTAATTAAACAACGTCAGAGGCAGGTAGAGGCACCTGTTTTGCTGAGGCGGCGGAGTACGCAAAATGAGCAAGCTTTCAAAGTCACCAGGTTTCTGCACCGCGTTATACCGATCTGCAACTCTGCGGAACATGTCGATAACCGATAGGGAACTAAGTGCATATGTTAAGTTAATAACTAGTGATCGCGATACTTGCAGAGGCAACACATTTGCGTACCAAGTTGGCTGCGCCGTAGTTTGGACTCGCTCGACGGGCGGAACAATACCGAATCTAGCTTGCAAGGGAACTTGCTCAAAGACACCCAGTCAAGCTCTCGTGCGTGCGAATGCCCTAACTTTATATTGGTTGGGAAACTTCATCGTACGGAAGCCTCTATCTTCTGATATAAGACATCAGATTTCAACGAACTTTGGCGTAATTTGTTTGCCGACTGGAGTAGCCGGAACGCGCTGACCGGTCACGTTTATTAGTTCAGGAGTCTCTCATTTGTAAGCGAGCCCTAATTGCGTATGGTGAAGGGTACGTGGAGTACGGAATAATACCCCTCAATGAAAGCGTTATAACTTGGTACACGTTCTGTGAGGAATAAGATACTCTTTAAAAAAAGTTACCTATATGATTTGAATATATTACTGAATGATTTGAATCTATTTATGGAGACTTAATGTGACATAAGATACTTTACAATACATTAAATTTTAATATTCCTAAACTATAGTTTGAAAGTTGCTCTCTTGATAACTACTTTTAATAATATGGATCGCAACCACACAATAGCTCAAACAGCCAAATGACCTAATGAAGCACGTGAACGCTTTCAAGAATTAATAGTCCATTCCAAAAAAAAATAAGGCAATAGACAGCATCAGCTCCGAAAAGCGTAATGGCGGCCGCTTTATCCTTTGACCCACTAAATTTATGTGGGGAGCCATTTTGTACAATCTAATTTTCTGTATCGTAAAGGTAGAGGAATCATAAATCAGACCCCCATTTGACCCTTGATTGAACATCAGTGAGGGGATGTCACTTGCACCCCGATCCCTATCCGACAGGTGAGAACTCTCGCTTTCATGGCGCGAGAAAAACCTTTTATTCAAATGTGTTAACTCACGGTTCTGCTACGTATAGTTATGTAGACAGTTGTTGTAATATAAGAAGGATACATTGTATATTTCAGGTGGTTTTAAAGATGTATATTTAAATTGTACATGATTATGTTACTACGGGAGTTCAAAATTATATAGACAATTATTTTATTCATTTATTTGTTTGTTGTATTTATTTAAGTTTAATTTTTTTCAATTCACATGTCATTACGAGTGTTATTACTCCATTTTGAACACAGAAATACTCGTACATACAATGCCAAAATAGAATAATGAAACCAGCGTCATATTATAAAATCTTTTGAGATTAATTTACAAAGTCAGCAAGAGTCAGAAGTTGACTGACTCCAGATGGATTTGAATACAAAAGGCAACAATCTCTTTGTACTGGCACGGGGATTGTTCAAATACCTACTTGCACTATAGCAGCGCAATTTCGGTACAAAATCATTGTTTTAGTAATCTGCACGTTGTTGTATATGAAAATCTATTAAAAAATACATGAGCTTTGTAGTTTAACTTAGCTAGTGTGTAAATGTGACTATGTTAAACAGGTATTGTATAGTTTTAGATTTGTAAGGTCTTATAACGTTTAGAAACCAATCTGTCTATCTCTTCTAACACGGTCAAAGAAAAGTATGTTATAAAACGTTCCATTATAATAAATTTATATTTCAGTAAATTTAAAAACATAAGTACAAGTACAACTATATATATTACGCCATCTAGTGTCTCTACAACGCAAAATCAGTGTGAATTTCAATCTCACTCCTATTGTCACATAGAATCTTTGCATCATCAAAGCTGTGTCTTGGATGGTCTCATTGACTGTCAGATGTTACTCTTGTGAGATGTTGACCCAATAATTTCAAGAGAGCAACCGTTGTGCTCAGCTAACCATCACAATCTGAGCCAAGTTTCAATTTACTAAAGCCAATGTTTCACTATCAGTTTTGATATACATACTAGCATCTGTTTCGTGGCATTGAGACAGGGTTATAGTGATGGACTAGTGATCTTCGATTAGTGTCTTGTTCATAGAGTTTATAACTTAAAGATTTATTATTCGTTTAAATGTGAATTAGAAACAGTTCTCTTACTATAGATAAATATTTTCTTCAACACAATATACGCCTACAAACGCGTTATTCCTGAATAATCATTTTGGTTATGACTAAGCATTGTATACTAAATCTATGTAACTAAGTATCTACAGAACAGTGATATCGCTAAAGCCATAAAGCTACTAAACAAAACCACACAGTCACTGTGAGTACTTACAAGAACTTGCCTACGATACACATGTTTTATTTTGGTACAAAAATCAATACGCAAAACACGTGGCCTACTACTTGTATCCACCCTACTGCAATTTAGTTTAAGTAGGAATAAGACAGTGTGTGGGAGAATATGTAAAATACCTAACCCATGCTAGTATCGGTCGTTGATAAAAGATGAACTATCTACCTTTCTTCCGGGCCGGTCATCACTACATAGTATAAAACAAAGTCGCTTTCTCTGTCTCTATGTCTCTTTATATGCTTAAATGCTTAAAGCTACGCAACGGATTTTGATGCGGTTTTTATCAATAGATAGAGTGATTCAAGACAAAGGTTTAAATGTATAATAACATCCATTAAATAGCCAGAAGTACGAAACCAGAGCGGGTCGCTAGTATTAGATAACTAAGTGATTAAGTCATTGTAATCTCTTAGGTAATGAACTAGAAAACTGTCACATATGAATGGTATCTCAACACGGATATTAGTGCTTATTTAACTAAACCAAGGTTCTGGTCAGTCTGAAAGGATTTAAAGAATGTGTATTTATAATAAATCAAATACTTGAGAGTCTCTTGACAAATGTATTCACTCAAAGTTTTATTTCACGCTACAGTCACTACCTAACGTTACACTTAGTAACATAGTCATTTCCGTACGTATCTAGATATAATAGTCAGGTAATCAATACAATGCATTCTCAATAGCATAATACACTTACATAATATGCATTCCAAATAACGTTCCGTGCTATACGTTAGTTGTACTCGTACAAATTACTACAGTTTAACGTCATGCTAAAGTAAGTTAGCGAAACGCTTATGAGCAAATAAGTATTAGGCAAACAAAAGTGCTGTTCGTACCTAAATGAAAATGCAACAGGTATTTCCGCATAGCAAAGCAAGCGATTTTGACTCTTGTTATCAAGGAAGAAAGTTGTTTATACTTTTGAAGTTTTTTGATATTTTTGTACTTTTTTTAAGTATACGTAAATTGATTATTAGCTGCCTTATCTATATAGTTTGAAGCATTTTATGGTAATTTTATCTTCGATAATTGTGACAGTAAGTGAAGTGACAATGTCTTTGAGGTTCAAAAATCGAAGAATGATTCTTTCTGAGGTACTATCCGCGCGAAAGGAGAAAACGTAAATATAAACATATGCATAAGTATTAGAACTGAGTTGAAAACTGCTTTATACCTTTGTATTTTACTACATACCAAAATGAAAGACAGCTGGTTAATAGTTATCGAAATCCCTAATCAGCACTGCCCTAAGTACTAAAAGTAATAAAACCTAATATAACGTTTAGATGAAACCATCGTCCTCGGGTTAGCAAATGACATAATATAAATTTCCTCCATCTGATCCAATAACCTTAACCTCCTTCGAACGAGCCAATTTAAATTCCAGAATGGGTAATGAGCAATTTAATAACAAACTACGCGCAGGCCTCTCCGAATAATAAAAAGGTCCACATGACGGCGAGCTTCTTAGCTAACGTTAAAGCGATTAAAAGCACTAAAGACCTTTTAGATGGTGCTCCCAGTAATTTATCGTCATATTTAAAGCAGCTACTTAATAGGAGTTTCGTGAACAGAACATTATAGCCAACTGGATTCGGCAAATTACCCCTTCCGAAAAAGCGTCGCGGCAAGCGTATGCGCCCAAGTAATTCTCTCTACGTGTTTGCGCTAGTTTAAGCACTTTCTGCCATTAAATTAACCGAGCGCAATCTGCCATTTTTCTCCTAAGTATCACTAAAATATTCTGGACTAAAGTCCGTAGTTTCTGTAAGAAAATCCTTTGTACGGAGACCGAAAATCCATTTGAGGATTTTGGAAACAACCGTATGAAAGGACTGCCACTGAAAAAAGCGAACTAAAATCAAGCCATTGAATTTAACAGGATAAAAGTAGGTAGAAAAAGGATTGTAGGACAGTAGGTATTCACTAGTATATAGAAACGTGGAGATAGTGATTGGTCCCAACACTTCATTGAAACCCCTATTGAGCCGGGTTTCGTGTAGGATCTCGGCACGGCCTCCGCTTCAGGTGTAGTCATTGTGCTCAGTATTTAAGTGGTTCATTTGATATTCTGAGACAGTTTGCATTCGGAAAGCTCTCACGTGGGGAGGCTCGTATCGGGTTATTGGAGTCACGCACACAGCGAGCGGTGACTCGGCGTGCCTTATGACTCGGCGCGCCCTACGCCTCGCTCGCACGCACCTCGGGGCCCAGCCTTCTCACAAACACACTAATGAACGCACCAACAAGAAGCGACTAGATTGTTAATTAAACTTATTCAAAATCCAGCATCCCTGCTGAATAATGCCAGGCAAGGGAACTGCACGCGCAAGCGTTATTGAATTAATTCGTAATCAGAATTCTCGGTGTGCGTTCTTGGATGTGATGACGGTAATTATTATAATGTTATTCAGTTACCCGGGCTACAAAATACATTTGGAAAAGATCCCGCTCAAGAAGCTGCGTTCTCGTAAAAATAATGAAAAGGGAAACTTGGAAACCTCAGCGTAGTTTATACATTTAGCTCTGTCGGAGGATAGATCAGCGGGCATAAAGAATAATCGTTTCTATAATGTTATTTGCGAGAGCTCTTCATTAGAGCGTCCCCTCTCGAGATGTTTTCATCGCATCGCATCAATCAGATCCAGTTAAAAAACTCGGAGGCTCAGCTCTAAAGCCATAATAGGTAATGAGAGCTCGGCCGGCGTCTGGCGAGCGCTGATTACGCCGAGCCGTTTTAGAGCCTTACACAATGACGTCCCCACTATGTAGAATTGAGAAAATCTTCTCAGACTGCGCTCACGATACCGAACTAATTACAGCGAAACTTTTTAAGATAGACACCTGCACGGTAAAGCCCTAGCTGTCGGACAAAGAGGAAGTTATCACAGACTTTCAGGCACGTGTCCTAACCGCGCAAGACCCAACTTTGAGTGTGTAGCACTTGAGCTCATTTTCAATTGTACCTAAGGCCACGAGACGGATAGATTGGCACTAGGGCGGCGTTATTCAACGTCTATTCTCGAAGATAATGAGACAAAGCTTCTGTCTTCTGATTGAGCCTCGCATTGTGCTTCCTTTAATTAATAACAACAGCTACACGCCCACCAGATTAAGCTTCGAACTGTCATCTCTTATTTTGCTGTATTTACTGAGAAGATTGAGCATTTTTGTTGTATACGGCGATCGGTGGAGATATATTGTAACATTTTGGTAACGCACTGTAATGCATTTTAGTTATATTATTTTGATTGAATAGGTTATTACAAATTAGTTTTGTGGATTAAAAAAACTCTAAGAGAACTTTTTTTTACAAGCTGTTGCTACTATGATAGATAGACCTATGTAATTAGGTATTTAACCTAACTAGTATTAAAGCACTTACCGGGCCGAACTGTTCGAAGTAGTTCTTGACGTCTTCCAGCGTCGTCGATGCCGAAAGGCCTCCTACGAAGATTTTCTTTGTCCTGGTCACCATCTGGAATAAATAAATACAATGTTTTAATATATGTACGTACATACGTTAATATTAAAACTTCTTATAGATTTTTTTCTATGATTGTAAAAAGCTTAGGTCTACATGTCCCATTATTATCTTTTATTATACAATATATATACATACAGATTTGAAATTCTCAGCATCGCAAAGCTCACAATTTTCTACCCGTTAATGTTAAAGAGAATTCCAAAGACAAATAGATAAAGTTTTCAAATCCCTAGACGCGAGTATTAGTATAACAAACCCTATCTAATTACTCAAACAAAAGAACCGACTCGTAATAACATTAAAAGATATCCAGTAAAAGCGCATTAATAGAGTTCTATACATAAATCTAAGTTCCATTCCACATTTGAAAAATGATCGCAGCCGATGGGGATAACCGCGTAAAATGTACGAGAAGAACCAGTTGGAATAATTACTCTGGATTTATTACGCAACGCATCCGCCGAGGGGTTAATATTTCTAAAGACTGCGCTGGTAATAGTTGGAAGATGTGGCTTGGTAGCAATATTGTTGTGGTCGGGTATTTAGTTTCTTTTTGTTGCCATGGTTACAGGTTTTGTTGTATTTAGGTTTTTTATAGTATAGTAAATAGTAATCATTATTTCTTTATATTCACAGTTGTATTAGGTAGATTTTGTAAAATTGTATTAGGTAATATTTGGAAAATATAGAGCTTAACAATCTAGCATTACCTACGAACTACTAAAATATCATATTACAATAAAGATTAAATCTTTCACACTCAAATTGTGAACTGAAAAAGCAGACATAAATATATAAATAAGCTATCACGCTAACAACTGGAATGAGATGATGGCAGGGCGAAAATTGAATAAAACAAGATTCAGTAAATGTACCGGCAGGGGGCGCGGGGAGTCCAAGTGTCTTCCCCTCCCTCACCCCGCAAATCTCAAGTGTCACAACATTGTCCATTCTCCCTCGTAACATCGTGCGTCGAATGGTTAGGTATGAAGTTTTGACATTTAAAATTGACAATACTTCGGGGCAAAGATATGAGAAAAATATTTGTATGTATCTAAATGTTGAGATGAGAATCTTAATGTATTAAAAGTCATAACACATACATATATTCACGCCTCTTCGTCCTCAAAGGGATAGACAGAGACTATCGATCGCTACCTGGAACGATTCTCATTAACCTTCTTATTTCTTGTCAAGGCGGGTAAGTAGTAAGTAGTGTTAAGAACAGATAAGTAATACTGTTGTATAGTGTTTGTAATTGTAGCATAGATATATGTACATATAACAATATGATATAATTGATGGTTAGTGAGATAGTTTCGTTATAGGCGCATTATAATGACCAGTACAATTATCTCTCTCTCTATGATACATTTTGCATTCACGTAAGAATTGATACTAAACAATTATACTCAGTTGAAAGACACCCCCACCCTTGAATTTTGATACGCGGCAGCGCTGCCAATTTAAATTGAAAAAACCAGACAGAAAAATTTCAAAAGTGTCCATAGTCTACTCCCAGAAGCGAAGCAGAAAGTAAAATAAAAGCAACAAAACATTCGTTGAAATTGACTAGATTTATCAAAGTTACATTCAAACGATTTTCTAATTTTTAATTCGCGTGATTGGCTCGGTTTATTTTCTTTTGACTGCGTAGTTTTCGTGACTGCTCCGCTATTATTTTGGTACGTTTCGTTAAGTTAAACGCGTTTAAGGAGTTAAGGGTGGTTACGTCCATATTTTAAAAGGGTGAGTTTTTAATAGATTTCATGATCGTTAACGTGACGTACCTGTAGAGCTTTATAAATGGTCATGGACTCTACTTTCTAATATTACTACAGGTGGCTTTATATCAATGTAATGTCGTCAATATATATTAATTAAAACTAAGAATGTATACATAAATACGTAACACAAAGTGAAAACACATAGTTTTTCGTATATGACAACCCAGTACGGTATTATATTTAATTTAATATGTAATACATGTTTTGGTATACGATTATTGGTGAAATTTATCGATCGAACAATTGATGATTCTTTTGTGAAAC
Source organism: Leucoptera coffeella (assembly GCA_030578115.1). Taxonomy (NCBI): domain Eukaryota; kingdom Metazoa; phylum Arthropoda; class Insecta; order Lepidoptera; family Lyonetiidae; genus Leucoptera; species Leucoptera coffeella. The sequence goes on along the minus strand of JAMBLF010000707.1, from coordinate 116,086 downwards.
TTATCAATCGAACAAGAAGAGTTTACTTCATTACAACTGTAAAGTAAATATCTAACCTCACAAAGAAAAGATACATTCTTTGGCCTGACAAAGGATGGGATCTAGATTATAGTCAATAAATGTTTGTAGCCGGCGGATACGTCTGTCTCTCCGCGATCTCATAAAATGACGACCCACTATTGGTCGGTGAATCACCAACGTGATTGTTGATTGGATTATGTAATAAACCCAGTGGGTGAAAACTTTTGTTTATTGGGTCGCTGCTTTATTGATATTTTATTATGGAACTGTCAATATGTGGGTGTATGTACTACGTTACATGTAGGTTGTTTGAAATTAATCAACGCGATTTCTGCATTGTAAGAGATTACTATTAACTGTAGAGTGATTTCAGTTGAGTTAATCTTTGAGTATTTGTATTGAGTATTTCGTTAAAATTATAAACAAAATGAGTCAAAAATAATGTCCTTTAAAAAGAATGATATAATTAATATAAAGCAGACGTATGTGTGTATTTACTACCAAATGAAAAGGACAAGCCAATATTGTGCGTACTCGTAAACAACAATAACTGCTGCTCGACTTTTTCCAATTGCGGTGATCCAATTAAACTTTGTGGTAATAATAATCAAATGCGGATATCAATATCGGCGGCAAGGGATGAAAAATATTTGAATAAGCGCCATTGTTTAGGCCAATTGTTGAGGGAGATATTTGTGTCGACGTCAGTTATTCGGAACGTTTACAATCACCTGAACATGGACAACCGCGCGCTGTTATAAGGAAAATTAATATTCGTCGCATAACCAATTTTTGGCAGCACTCTAAATTGGTACACGCTACATGTGATTGCTTAAATTAATTGCTGACACTCGTGACGCAAGATCACTCCAATGGAACACGAATATCGCTGAACTAAATTTAATATTAGGGTAGTAGCACTTGTAGATACAAAATGGCTACTACTCGTATGTTTTCCTGGCTAAAATAACTAATTTATTTAATTGTTACTACACATAGCAATCTGATGCATTTTTTACACTTCCGACGTTTAAACTTAAATGTCATTATTGTAAGCATGACGATGATTATAAACAAATTAATTACTGGTACACATTTTTTATTATTTCGACACCACTAATCATAATTTTGTTTTTACTACTCATGTAACATTAAACCCAGTTTTCGCAGTCTTCGTTAGCAGTCGCGGCGTGTCGCAGTCATTTTGTCAAAAACTGGGAATAGCTACAACAATTTAATTTCGCCCAAGTTGAGCTCGCAACAACCAGCTACAAAAAGCTACACACATCAATTACAGTAGGGTGACCAAAGTCCCTTTGCGCCAGTAGCGACTCTAACTCAATTCATTCGTCGCCGCCGACGGTGAAACTTTCGCATTTTGCACCTGCACGCAGCGAAATTGCACCACTTGTATTAAATTTTACAAAGCATCGTTTTTCGTGGCCAACGCGAGTTCTTGAGCCTTTATTTTGCGACACTTTTCATGATTGGAATTGCGCTGCCTTTTCGGATAATGAAGATTCGCTCTCGAAAGGTTGACCGCAATGTTTGGAAGTGTCTGTTGAGTCTCCACATTGTGCTCTGACACCTAATGCAAATACTGTTGTACTAACAAAGATTGCTTGGAGTTTTCATTGTTACATTTCAAGAGCATTTCCTTATGACATTCCATTTGCTATGTAATTTCAAGTAATCTACAAATGCTTGTTTAAAATGTCATCTTTACCAAATAACATATAACACTTTTTTCTGAGTACAAATACCAATATAACGCAAGCTAAAAAATGTTGCCTATAATTAAAGGAACGAGTAATTTAAGGTAGCATTCCGTAGAAAGTATTACAAAATAATTTAAAAGCCCCGAAGAGTGGGAAGGCGGCTTGACGTGGAAGGGTCACCCACCTATCTCGTCCGCGTTGACGCTGCATTCCAGTTTGTTTGCTGCCTCGGGATGTATTACAACAGCCTTTGTTTCCTGAATAAACGCGACCTCCGACGCAGTTATGAAGGTGGCAAAATATTGATTTTAATTTAATATCGCAATTAACTTTGTTGGTTTGTTCACAGATTATCTACTTGGATGTAATGGAATTTGTGATTGGAGTTGCTTTAAATTTGATTCGATTTCAGGTTCAAATGTATTTTGTGAACCTAATAAACACACTGATTTTTTACATAATTTCACCATTGTTATTACAATCTACCAATAACGACGAGAATCGTTATGGCATAGTAACATATTCTATAATATAAATATTTTTCATAACAAAGTAAACAATTCGAGCTTTAAAGGTATCAAATAACTTTAATATTTCATACAAAACTACACAATAGCAGCTCATTCCTTACCTAGAAACAAGACTGGACGGTCGCTTATCTCTTTTACAGATCATTAAGCCGCGCACCACGCATCTCGGTGGTAACATCACCGTTTCTGACAATACAACGACCTGCTAAATGGTCTAGCCCTTGTCTATGAACACTGCAGTTCGTCGCTTAAAGGGGAGGCTACAAAATGTAGTATAAATGATATTGTGTTAATTTAGTAGCTCTCAAAACTAAAAAAAATAATACTGTTGTTAGTTTTGTCTTTGTAAAATCGGTGATATTATTGTCAGTTTTTCATTGATGATTAGAAAACTGGTGAAGTCGAACAATGGTTTTAGATTTCAAATCTTGGAGAAACAGTAAATTGTTTAAAGGACAATGTTTAATATTTAATATATACAATCCATTTTACTGCAAATGAGAGGAAATAAATTTCGACCCCCTCTCTCTTCAATCAAGAGAACAAGGAAAAATATTTTTATTGGGTATAAGACTTACAACTTAATATTCAAAGGAGAATCTCGTATTGAATATCGTGTAAAGTAAACGCAAACATGTAAATAGAAAAAGCAAAAGTAAGTCAAATGCATGTAAATGAGATAACTTTCCTGAATTAAATCGTGAGCAGAATAATCCTATTGATCGATCTGTTGATAAGCCGAGGAGACGCCCAAAAGAGCAGGCCTTTGAGGAAACGCCAGTCAGTCAACAGAAACAGGTCACTGCCAGTGAACGACCGAACGCTGATCCAATTTTAAAACAAACAGACATGAGCGATTGGTGTTGCGCTCATAAAAAATAAATTTAATTGCGCGTACTCAAAACCGAACGTCGATACATTCGAACACTCAGCCGAAAATAAATCGCATCGGAGTCTTTGATAGAAACATCAAAACGTCCGTCTGCATGCGCCCATATAGCTACGACACTGCCGTGCGCGAGCTACTCATACTCGTAAAACAAAAGATCGTAAAAGTGCACGGCTCAAAGCACACAAGTCATCGAGAAGTCGCCCGATACATCGAGAAATTACTGCGTCCAAAGGGCTGTTTGAAGCCGCGTATTTACATACTTTTCTTTCATGTTGGCACCATTGAGTGGATGAAAGCTTGACGAGACGCCTGCCGCTCTCAGCCCCTGCACTAAAACACAAAATACTGCGCCTACACGAACCCTGGCCATTGTTAAGATTGACTGAGACGAGGCTTTGTGTATTTTTGCGAGTGTGTGTATGCGGGGCGGGATAGATAAACACAGAGTGCATTGATCAACGCTTGTGCAGGAACGCAATAAGTCAAATTGCTTTTGCATACCGCAGAATATCTGCGAGCGTCTGTTGTCAGGGAAATTTACGTGGTAAATTGAATTACTTTAATCCTCGCCAATTGGCCTTAATTTCCTAACAACCCCACCATTAGCTGTGAAAAATACAAGATACCCGGAGTTTTCTTTTTGTGCACGTAATCAAATAAAACTTGATTTTATGTTTCGAGTCAAATTATAAGCGGAGGGTGGGTGAAACAAAAAGTGAATAATGAATGCGGAGGCCAAAACCGGGGTTGCGCGGCCGAGCCACTTATTCTGTTTTGAGAGCCATCAACATGGTTCGCTCTTTCAAATTTTCATACATTAAGCAAATGTCGAGAATGCGTAATAAGGATCTTAATGCTTCAAGCCCAGCCCGAGCCGTGAGGGCATTCACAAAAATAGGCCTGGACAAATGGACGATCTCAATTCTGGGCATTTGAAACGTGCAGGGCAATCACAGAAATGCGTATTCTCAATGCTACTCCTATTATACTTGAACGTTATACGCCTACAGTTGTTATAACGTATTTAGGCAATTAATGTTCAGATACAATAAAATATACTGATTGGAATATTACCAACATTGCTTGATGTTGTTTTTGCGATGAAATAAAAGTAGTAGAACAGCAAATCTCTTTAAAGTAGTTAAAACTATATATGACATCAGCACTGGTTAATAGAGTTCTGAAGACCATATAGATTACCTGCCTTTCTTATCTAGCAAGTTCTTTCAACGAGATCGTTTACTGGAGAGTTAAATTTATCTACCCTCATGTTTCTCTCAGAGAGATGTGGTGAAATAAAACTTTAGCTAAGTTAGGTACCTTTTATTTTTAGTTGTTCGAACATTTTACCTGCAATGCGACTTAGTTGTAACGGTTAATGTCGATAAACTGTTATGAAGAAGCTTAGAGCCGATATAAAATGTTCATTTAAGGATCAAAGAAAAATACTTACTTATATCTCCCGAAATCAACAAATTTGTATCACAAGAGCAAATAGTCTTTAGATATAGCTAAATTAAAATATGTTAAAAAAATATATAGTTTTGTATATGAGTACGAAATAATACAAACTTTTATTCGTACCTAATTACTACATTAAAAGATTTTACAATCTATACATAAAAATCAGCCGAACAAGTGGAATTAGGTCCCGTATAATTAAAGTGTAGAAAAACCGCTTCCCAGTCGAGTCGCAGCCTCTTGACATTCCCTCCAACCCAAAGGGGAGATTATTTTGTTCGTCAACAGTGTCGACTGAATATCGACTAAATCCGAGATAAAACGTCTTATCTCCTGCGTGAGCTACACACAAAACCACACTTTATTGCGTACACTTAAAGACGCGTGTTGCTAGGAATCTATTTGGAAAAAATATCTCGCGGGACTCGGTAACTATCATTCATACAGCATGCACATTTAGTAAGCAGTACAGCTTCAGCGACTTTGTGAGAGTAGTTTGTATTTATTTACTCATACAAATTGCGGGCCATACATTTTGTGCGGCAGTGACACTAAGTACTACACATGAGAAGTTTCTTGCTCCAACTGCCGCGGCTGTCGTCGGCAAATGTATTTAAGGTTGTTACGTTTATTGGATGTGTACATTGAATTTACTCACGTTGGAGGAAAAGACGTTGTATTTATAGTTTTTATAAGACTAAATTTAGTTTGAAAAGTTAAAGGAATTTTGACAAGTTTAATTGACATGTGAGCGAAATTTAATCATTATCATTTTAAGTCTCTTTTTAATATGTTAGTAAAAACTTATCACTTTGGAGCAATGTATTGATGAATGCTTAAAGATATTAATTAAAACTTTAACACGGAATTACAGCTGGTAAATTAATATAACTTATTAAAAACCTTCTTCTACATACAACATATTAACTCACGCTCTTTCAAATCCATTTAAGCCTCTCTTACACCTGACTCAGTAACTTTAACCATCACAAAACTAAGTTTCTTAATAACCTTACCTTACGTTTTTTCCTCTCAAACTGGAGGTTCTGTTGAGGGAATTTCCCTCCTGATCGCATTTATCGCATGATTTATTCGCCCTGACATAGGACTCTGCTTATGACCGCCTCGCGACAGCTCCTCCCGTATTTACGTAAATATTTTATCAGTTTAACAGGTAAAAGAAATGGTTTGTTTTTAAGGAGTTTTGCAGTAGGGTTGGTGTAATGTGAAGGTATAGTACAAGAGGTAGGTTGGGAAGATGTGAATATGTAGTAAAAAGTTAAACATGTAGCTAATGTTTTTAATCTTAAAACTCTTTTATTAACAAATAAAAAACTTATGATTCTTTTAATTACTTATGTAATGTGCCCATAAAATTGAAGATATCGGGTTACGCCTACGCCTCAAGGGGTAAAGGTCGTGAAAGTGTGTATTTTTCTATAAATTGAACTACATAAAAAATCACACTAAAATATGATACGTTCCTCTTAATCAATTAATTATTTACTTATACCTAAACCTAACACGTCAGACATCCTATGAACTATTTATATATGTGTATATATATTATAACCTAGTCATAAATAAAGAACGTCTATAAAGAAACAGGTGACGTTAGGTGTACCTATAACCGCCGAGAGTGTATGAGAAGATGTATGAATGTCAATGAAGCGAAAGTGGTCTGTCAGGATCGGGACAAATTGGGATCCGTGATCTCTGCCTACCCCTCTACAGGGAATCAGGCGTGATGTGTATGTATGTATAAGGAAACATTCTTCTCAAGGCAGGTGTACGCAGCGTGAAGAATAGAAGAGCATGCATGAGAACAGGAAAAGAGATTTGTCAGGATCGTTTCTACCTATTCCCTTAGGGACATACAGACTTGTATATAACGTATGTTTATCTAATAAGGGAGCACAATTCCATAGACACGGCCATAGAGCGTCCATAGTTTGCGTCCACGCAAGAATCTCCACTCGAGCACGAACTCGTACTTGAAACGCTTCCGGCGCAACTGGCTTTTGCATACCTCATGTAATTCTAAAGGGTTCTCAGGTACCAAGATTGCGAATTGAATTAAAATTTCGAATGCAATTAGTGGAGTAAAGGGTGCTGTAGTACAAAGGTGATAGGTTTTTGATTTAGGGTTTCTTAAAGACATGTTTCTTAAAACTATAATTAAAGAGATGTGTTGTGTAATATACAGAATACAGAAAATATTAATAAACTATTATATGGAAGAATATATACACATATAAGATACAGTAATTATCCTTTAAAGTCCTTATGAATATAAAATATATCAATAGTATCAATAACTCTTATAAATGATGCAAGCAATAATTCTATTATACATCTGCAATAAACAAAAGAACAATATCGTTTTGTTTATGACTTCTCGCACGGATTGCGATATATTTAAAAGCGAAATTCAGTCCAGTATCAGCGCACCTAAATGGAATTTCGAATATTCAAGCGTATCAAAACTGTGGAATGCAAATGCTAACAGTGTCACCCACTCAAACGGGTCGCGATGAAGTCAGCCATTGAGGTTTTATCAAATGCAATCCTCAAATTATCATAGTTCACCAAAGCAATGGGAACTTGTTTGCTAAGGTTATATAGACGGTTATTTGGAAATTCGATGTTGTAGAAACGCGGTTTATTAGTTCGTTAAATTATGTTTTGGGATTGCGTAATTAGTTATGATTATTTTTGGATTCCTTAATTGCATCAATTTAAATATGGACTATGTTTTGTTTATGTAATTGTTTTGTTTTGAAACGTTATCTCATTATAATTATTCACCACACATAAAAGTCATTTTAAAGGCACTAACTGTTTATCTATCGTAGTATTTAAAATACACCCTCATTCCGTTATAAAAAGGAGCATTGGACATGTATCCAAAATTAGAACAAACGTAACATAGCAAAAACAAAATTTACAACATACTTCAGAACATAAAAATAAAATTGCATGTCATATCTAGCATCACAATCAACATGGTACTAGCGAAAACAAAATATTCCAGAAGTGACGTTAGACAGTGGCTCGCGGCCGGCATACACTCGTGCACACAAACGTTTTAATTTATAACACGGACAAGCCACAGTGAAATGGATTTACAGCTGCAAACCTTGTCTTTGATGAGGGTCTATTTCGAGCTCTGACCACACATTCCGATATGCCGAACCGATATAATATTATTACGTTCAATTCGAATTTGGCGGCCTTATTCGCATGACATTGATGGGTATGCTATTTTCACTTATAAATATGGGTTTATATAAGTCCTGAATTATGCTGCCTATAAACTTTCTTATAAAGTAGTTTCACGTAATAATATGTCACATGACGCTAAGATGCTATTAAGACTATTGTTGATTATAAATGCTAAAAAATGAGTATAAAGAAGTTTGTTTTATTAGAACTATTTTTGCCTTCGTAATAAAAAACCTAGTTTATAAAAACTACCAATAAAGCTTCAATTTCTAAGAATAAGCTTCAACATTTTACTCACCTTCTTTGCTAGTGACTATTTCGTAAACAGACTTACGACACACCTTGCTAGCTTGTTTGATGTCATGTTGATAGTAAATTTTAAGAGCAAATTGACATGTGTTACGGCGTCACTAATTTGTCGAGTGACAGTGTTGTGTAGCGCTCCCAAAATAAAAGTTCGATGGATGGGATTCTGATTGATCCCGTTTTAATGAGGCTAAGTTTGTTAGCGTCCCGTTGAAAGTTTGTTTTGGATGTCAATAAAACAGAGCAATCAATTCTGCTAATAAAAGATGGTGAATCCGTAATTTGAAGTTGATGGTAATCGTCAAGTGTCTTCGGGAAGTGCGGTAATAGTTTTTTATTGCAGTTTTAAAACTAAAAATAGATACACATTCACTATTGAATAAAGTTCTTTGTATTTGGTTATTATATTACTGAAAGTTATTATTGAACTATTTATCAAACTCTCTTTCCATTTGCAAATCACTAGTTACTGGCACTCTTACGTTACCTAAGATTTGTCCACGTAATTTCCTTTACATTGTCCATTTTAATTTTCTCCAACAACAAACCGTGTACCAACGTTTTTCCATTGTACACACACAAGCACAGCCCAGGCTTTAGCACGTTGACATGTTTAAGTTTGGCGCAATCCGTTCCGGCTGAATTAAAGTCCGCAGTGTCTTTTAGGCACGACTACTAAGTATGCAGGCGTTTCCTTGAGCATCCGTCGTATGCGGCCGCGGCAGGACTTCCGAACACAAAATACGTTGTTTATGCACAGTCGAGTTCTTTTAGAATTCCTCGTTGCGACTTGACTTTTCGTGACGACACCGAACAGGAAATATACATATTTTAAACTGCTTGCGGGATAATCTAGTCTTACATGGAGCACGCTATTGTGAATGTTTCTTTGGTTCCGCTTTCATATCTTTTGTCATTAGAGTTACTTGTTTCAACTTGATTATATGTGAATGGTCTCAAACTATATCCATATATATCTATGACACATTTGCCTGCACAATGAAATAGGTACGAATAACTAACTCCAAGGAACTAATTAACCATTTTAAAGCCGTAATAAAATTTCAGGCCATACAAACGCGATAGTTCAGTACAAACGGGTGCTCTACACAACATGCGTACATATATTACGGTAACTAATCTCCATTTTAAGAAGCGACCCAAACCTTGATCCTGGGATTATGGAACTTGCGTGACACTAATTAAGTCGGCATTAAGGTCCAATCTCCTATGGCCCATCGAGAGTTACAAATGAAAGGGCGAACGTTAAGTGTGCTTTGTAACAATCGATATAGTAAACATCGCTCACACGTTTCGTTTTGCCTCGCGACGGTAATGATTCGTCTTTGGTACGCTTTTAGGGTACAATATCAATCACGTACAATGAGTTTTGGCTGTCTTGAAATTGGAAAATGTGGGGGTTTTTTAAATACCGTCATATACCGCAAGAATATTGGATTTGATTTGTAGGTCCACTCACTAAAAATACTCTTTAATCACAATTTTAACAAAAGGCACAAAATATTCACATTCTGTTACTAATAAGGTACTGAATAATATCATTTATATCCCAATATCAAGGGATTAAATGAAACAGCATGATGAAATATTGATGCGTTATTAATTTTACTGGTCATTAGTTAGTAGGTAAGGCTTCGATTAAATATACAAAAATAAGTTCCTTAAACACAAACTTGATAAACGTTTACACAAAATTGAATTAGTTTACAGAAAATTTAATAAGTTTACCTTTAAAATTGGAAGGCTTTGGAAGAGTGATTAAAATTAAACAGCCAAAGCTTTATTGTTGGCTCGAATTGACTTCCCTTTATTACAAAAAGGGAACTTTTGTATCGTATCGATTACAGGAGGCGAGTGCGGCCTAGACTTGGTATTCGGCTGGAATTTGGAAGCGAACATCCGCTGGGCGGTGTAAGCGCCTAATCCCAGCGCTTTCCTAACTGGGCCCGCTAGGATTGCAACGTGAATTTGTGTAATTTCGTATCTAGGCTAAGTGCCAGGGGATCGGACTGGCTTCGTGTGGAATGGTGATTGATATAGTGTTTAGCATGAACCCTGCCACGGCTCACGGGCGGAAGCTAACGATACCTGTCAATTTAGATAAGACCTCGTTCTTAGAAAGGTGCTCGCGAAATTGCGATAATGAGCGGTTACTTTATTATGCGAAACATAGTTGTTTACGACAATCTTCCTTGATTACTAAGCTTCGGTTTTGATGTCTTAAAAATTGGTATTTTAAAGTGTAGACGGATAAAGTGGTTGGCAAAACCGTCATAGAGAACCAAACTAGGAGGTGAATTGGAAATTCGCAGTTTTCCACAAAGCGTTCCGAAGCAATCCATCTCCATTTCATTTTAGAAAATTTATGCGTTCAAAATAGCTGAAGCAAACCTCGAATGGAGGAGTTGAATTTGAAATATCCCACGAATCCAACGATAGGAAAGCTCGATCCGTAATTTATGCCATTACCCTGGCGGCTACACGTAAAGTGATAAAGGACAAAATCCCCTGACCCTTCACTACTTAGTCCCTACGTACGTAAAATGACTACTCGCTTAATACTAGTTCAAGCTCAAAGCAATTTTGCTTAAATGGAAATGGGATCTTGTTTCGTTCACATTGTCAATAGAACAATGAGTGCCGGTATAGTATTATTCTCAAACATTGTTACTTATATTTGCACGTTATCTAACGTTACATTCTAGATTGTGCTTATTATAATAAACATACTTAGCAGTATTATAATAAGGTAAATTATGTTTTCAGTAAGTAAAAGTATAAGTAGCGAATAAAATCAAGGTCAAAATATCGGCAATGTGTAATACTGAATAGATCGAGGCTTGATATCAGACCGTGGAATAGGGATGGGCATAATATTATTTTGATAGGTCCCATGATAAAAGTACTCGAATCACGCAATTTTCCTTACGTTCGCGTACAGGTATACTTAGTTCATGTTTTGCACACAAACACGGTATTTCCATCCTTTGTCTAAACATGAACAGGAATAAATAAACCTAGCCTTCAGTCGAATGAGACAGAAATTGACAACTGGAAAGAAATTGTTTCGATCACGCGAATATTTTCCTTAACCGAGGAAATGTGTAAGAAATATATAAGTCAGTATAACCAACTCGGAATAGGTAAGCTAGAGAAATACCTAATAATCTTAAGAGATTTTCGATTTTTATACATTTTACAAGAAAACTATCACGTTAATTTTGGTGATATTTGGGTAAAAAAGATAAATGCTTTTTAAAATTAACACAATAAACTTCGTTTTCTTGTAAAAAGACTACCTAATATTATTCAAATATAAGTGTTTTATACAATAAAAAGAGAAATAGAAGATAACACCATTCTATTTACAGATTGGGAGGTTCTATTTGCTTAGTCTCGACGGAGGCAATATTGCCGCGGGCGGAAGATGCAATAAGTGGAGCGGCCAGCGTCGAAACCGTCGCCAATTTAAAGAAAGCCCACTGAACCGAAAGACAAGCGCATTGGCGGCTCACGAACCCCTCTCTTCTCTTCTAAGGCTCGTCATATAATTTTCAATCCAGCGAACTCTAAAATCGATTGGCTGGCGAAAATGAAACAGGAGACGATCGAGCCTCGCAGATTAGAGCTCCTTCAAACTAAACACGACATTAGTCGTGCCCATTTGTTTGCTCGGCAGAAACGTAATATCATATTTCAAAATACACACGGTCGAAGGCGTACGCGATCAATATCATGGATTTATACGCTCGCATCGGCTCTCAGGTCCGCGTAGGGATAAGGCGATGCCAAGATTTCTGAGAACATGTATTGGTTTAACCTCCCTCATTCGTCGCTGACAGCTTGTGGACATATTTAATAAATTAGCCTATCCGTACAGTGTGCGAACCACATTAAGGCGACGCTTTCGCATGGGTCGAACATCTGCGACGGCCTCCGAGGCTACTGCTGCCTGATACGCATTTAATGAAAGGGTTTGATCGTAAATCTACGCGGCTAAACTTAATAGACTATCCTATTGGGTCTCATACCCGCGACGCTTCGTAATTAATGTCGTACCATCATAAGGGAAGTTTTGAAACTCCAAGTGTTAAACTGATGTAAGTTTCAATCCAGATAGCGAAGGTGTTTGCGCAACTAATCTAATTTCAAATATGTTAATCCTGGAAGACGTATTATTAGTTTAAAAAACGAATGAATTTTGACGTATTACACTGGGGTGGGAACCTTATTTTCTACGTTGAAGATGGGTGGGACTTGAACAGTTTACGACATTGGATTCTGGCAAAAAAAAGTGATGTTTATGACAATGTTTTTGTCAAACTTCTTGCAAAGTGAAACATAAAAGTTTATGATGAACTACTTTGTGGGATACAACTTTGATGTGTTTTATTTAAAACTAATATCGAATAAAATCAATGTAAAACAATAACTTATAACAGTCAACAGAAATCGTGGTTTTGATTTTGACGCGGATATTTTACAATTTAATTCACATGACAACCGACTTTCCGCGAACATAAATTTGTATTTAAAATAATATTTTATTTGTAACTGGGACGAACTAAATAAATTTAAGAGTTATAAATTAAGTATTAATATTTCAAATAAAATCAGTTCTTTAATACATAAGCCTTTTAATGGACACCGTGTTATAATGGTTTATTTGATCCTATATCCTCTAACCAATTTTATCTATGTAAATTACTGTTCAGTTAATAATGGAATGTTACGTAGTTTACAAACTCATTATTTTATTTAATAGAATATATTATTTTACACATTCTGTGATTTTTTTTATTACAATTATTTAGTATCTTCTTTATATGTAATTTTATTTATAAATGAACTTCGAAGAAAAACGTGCAAACGTGAAAGTAATCGATGAAATTTAAAACTTTTCAATATTTCTTCTGAATATGTAAGTAAAAGTACATTTTATTTTAGCTCTAAAAATAACTCAAATGTTACAACTTTCCCACAATTACAAAAATCAATCAACCAGATTTAGTTACGAACAAATAGCGAATTAAAATAGGAGGATTATTCTGTACAGTTCTAGATTTCAATTATAATATTTCAAGAATCACTTAGTCTAAATTACGAGACCATGTTATCTGGGAAGCAACATACAGAAATAGCTTATATCGCGCTTGTATTAGAACTACTGTCACATCGATTTACTTTGGTAAGTTAATCTTCGCATTAACAGATGTTTGCTTAACGAACGGGGTAAATATCTGTGCGTGAGATGGTTAACTTCCATCCATCATCATTTCAGTGTGTTCAATCATCATCTACCACGGGGTTATCTTCAGACAAGTACAGGATATTGCTGTTAGTGCGAATATAGAGTTATGTAAGTTTCAAATTACTTAGTAAGCGGAATTATATAATTGTTTCATGAACTTAGTTTGTGATCGAATAAGTTAATATTGTAGTGTAAAACATGAATGTATTTTAAAATAGAGAGAGGTTTAAAGTAATGTATTTTGTCAAACAATGTAATGATTAGATTATATACTTAAAGTAAACGGATCGCAACCTTTTTATGCTCGACCCTTCATAATCTGTACTACGAATCCCCATGGGAATAAAGCAGCCCTTTTTACTACGAGATTGACAACGTTCTGAAACATCGTAGCGTTTTGATTTATTATAGGGTTTTTGTTTAAAATGGCAGAGGATTATTTTGGATGTTTTTGCATGTGTGCTTTTTATTTAATATTTAAGGAGACAAAGTTATTGTAAAATCTATGAAACGATTCTGAATTGTATGATTTGTATTAAAAAAGGGTAAATACTCAGACGACGAATTTTATGCGAAAACTTGTATTAAATTCTAAACAATTTGAATTTATATATATTTTTTTAGTTCTATCACTTAATTATTTTTACGATTCGTATGGAAACGCACAATTTAAGAAGTTTCTAATGTCCCTGAATATAAAATTTTAAATCTTATATTAAATGCGTAAATGAAAAATAATTACCATTTTTCCACAAAAACACAAACTTCGCAAAATTTGGTGTAAACACTTTAAATTACTTGCCATCAAAAACATTAGTAGGTATTCTTTAATAAACGAAATTGGCAAATCAGAAATAAAGCTTTAAATCGAAATATTTTATTGTAAAGGTAAACTTGAACTGTTCACTTTTAATATCAGCCTCGCATGCGATTCGACAATTTCATTTCCAGTTATTAGTGTTTAGTTCCTTATCGTAATAGATTTAGGGCCAGAGCCGCTAGAACAACTGTTGGCTTGGCGGCGGGTACTCACCGTGGCGGGTGAGCAGTCCGGCTTGAGGATCGTGTGCGGCAGCAGAGTCGGAAGCACTGACCTCACTACTTTGGACATGAACACGTGTGCGGGGAGCGATGTTCGCGCGCGGGGCTCGCGCTACGCTCGTGCGGTTCGGGGGCGAGCGCGCTGAGAGTGTCGCGCGGCGCGGCCACCGAGCCGGCGACGGGCGGGCATCCGCGCGTGCGCCGCCCGACCCCGCCCCCGCATCGACCGCCCCCGAGCGGCCCGCCGGGGCAGGGGGAACACCTGATTTTTTCCCTGATACTTTTCCCTCCCTAGCAGCGCCGCGACCGATCCGTTCGCTTTCATTACGCTCTCGAGTTTGATTTATCACCGATGAAATGCTCTTGCGGGATGGACGGACGCCTTAGCTGCCGGTGATACGGCACGCCTAATGACCACGCTGATTGCCGATTTTGTGCATGCTATGCAGTTTAACTTAAAGTTATTTGTTAGATAATATTGTTAGATTTTTTCTCGATTTATATTAATATAAATTAAGCTTATAAAATTGGTGGAACAATTTAATTGAGTACTTATATATTTCTTAGAAGAAAAATTTACATTGAACTGATTATTACGTCGATAAAATTCGGGTAATTTACGTTCAAGGGCACTTTTGAAGATTTTTACCAATGTTCCTTTATTTCCGTATTTGCAGACTCTAACTTCATAGATAAAAAGATACAATTCAAGAAACGTTTCTATGTCTAAGTAAATAATTTTAACACGGGTTCCGTTTTCGCATTGGGGGTGATTAAATTCTGCCGAATCATCCAAAACATTGAGATAGCACTCGCACTGGCAAACGTGTCGCTAATGAGCGATTTTGATAAAGCTCGTTTGTTTTAATAGAACAAACGCAATGTTATTATACCGTACTGTTGATCCTAATTATGAAACTTATATGTGCAATAGGACAATTGGATGTTTTAGATAAAATAAACTTGAATTCATACAAAAAGTTTAATCAGAATGAGTCTACGTAGTTAATATCTCTGTACAAATCAATTAGCTTTTTTTAGATATCTTGAATGAAATTTTTTAAGAGAAAGATAATATAATGTTTTAACAAATTTCTTTACATAATTTAAAATAGCGAATTTTTGGTCTCTCTAAAATACTAAAACCATTTCTTAAAATACAAGCAAAATTTTGTTCTATTTTTAGGTTATGAAACTGCAGAATTGGGGTTTTACCCTATTAGTTATCGGACCTCTTCCAACTTAACATATTTGGCCGTCATTCAATTTTGATGTTTCCTATTCATACTTTCAAAACTTTCCTCTGAAGCCAGAACAAGGGAAAACCACCATAGGTCGTTGTCAAAAGTAGAAAACTTTGGCAAATAAAATGCTATCTTACCGTGGAATATAAAATCAACTGATGGTTGTCAAGTATATGTTTTGAATTATTACGTTGAAATCGTTTTGTAGTGGAATTTGTGTCATATATAAAAAGTATCTTATTTTTGTGATATGATATTTTATTATTATTAAAATACTAAGATACTTTTACTACTACTTATACTTTACTAGTTTTTATCATTATAGATGAAACTAAAACATCCTAATAACACATTATATTTTTATCTTTTATTCATACATCGCCTATCTACCTAACTTTATAAGCTATGTGCATTATTATTCTATTATTATTTTTCCAACACCCTTCAGTAGGTAAAGCCTCCGTCGTCAAAGTGTCGAAATCAATCGCATCCCAGCCGAGTGCGAATGACATCTACACTATCGCAACGACAAGTCACCAGTTCGCAGTTAATCTTCCGATAACATCAATCAAACAGCAACTCTGTCAAAAGTGCCTTTTAATTCATTACAGCCGATAGCATCTATCGTCAACAAACTTTGGTATTAACACAGCCTTGCAATTAAATCGGGATTACGTGTTCATAAAGGTCGGTCCTCGGCTCGAGTATTTCAGCCGATGTTGAAATTTGTACTGTGATAAATGGTTTCTTGCAAACTTCGGATTATACAGTCCTGATGCAAAGGTTGGTTAAAAATGTATATTGAGAGAACAAATTAAGATATTTGTAATTTAATGCAGATTGTAAGAAGTAAGCTTAAAACTTACAAAACTCTTTTCTAAAGTATCCTGTAACAAATATAAATTTTTCTAACGAATCTTATCATTTAACATTTTACAACTAAAAAACCTTCACATAATTAATAAATTTGTTTAAAAACTTATGTCACAATCTAAATGTACGATGTACATTTTGGTTCAATTTAATCTATCGAAAATTTTCATTGTAAATTTGAACTTTCGAGAAGGAAGAGGTATAGAGGCCAAAGCAGCAGATTAAGTCAGATGGATGAAGTTGGATTAGAGAGCTGGCGAGTGCTAATGAAATTCGCTCTTTGCTTTCCAATGTAAGCCGCGGCGATTGTATTTGATGAGAATTTTATCTGTATCGGACTGAACAATCCAAAGAAGCTTTCTTGAAAATCTCGTCTTGATTGTTCTTAATCACGCAATCATATCAATGTTTCACAAAGGAGTTTGCAAGTTAAATAAGGTTGTGGAAGCGACTTTATTTATTATTTAATCTCGTTTATTATGCGTCAATATTTTATTTAGTTATATGTTTCGTTTGATTGAAATATGAATTTACTAATTGAACTGTAAAGCTATTTATAACAGATTGGCTAAATATTTTGTAACTAAACCATATTATATTACATAAATTAACATATCATTGAAACGAAAACAATATCATGCTAGCATAAATAGTTGTAAATTGTAATGTAACTTTAAATAACACGTTGAACATTTTAACATACCTTTGGATTAAACCACCAAATATCACAACAAAGGGGTAGATGGTTATCGCTTTTAACATTAGTTGTACAAAAGAATGTTACTTTTTTTTAAAACACGCTTTGTTTAGCAATCAAAATATCATGGTCGACTCAACCGCGGTATGTTAATGCAGTTTGACCGAATGAAAAACGATTCACGATTAAAATATTTTTTTATTTGGAGCCAGTTAAGGCTACATTTTTGAGAGGGCTATTTCACACGCCATACTTCCGGTGGCTTGTCGGTGAAACCCTACTCTTGTTTTAAATATTTATTTTATCAGTTTGTGAATGTTAGTATTGTGCTGTTTTGTTTTTCGTAACATTTCCGGCGCCCACCTTTTTATGACAACCTCGAATTGTTTTTATGCTTTCATTTGAGGTTTTGCTAACTATTAAAATGAGCAGTAGGGTTAATGAACGGTATTTTTAGACTTTTATAAATGCTCTGAAAAGGCGATATAGTTTTATTGTATATTTAAAAATGCTTGTGTAACTGACTGCTGTTTGTTTCGAAATGTCTCAGAAGGCGACTTAGGGATAACATGTCAATTGGAATCTATCAAGCAACAGGCTAACAACCTAACACCACATAACATTACAACCTACAACCCATTCTAAAAGTAAGTAATCTAGGAAAAATTAACATCTCTCTACGTTTGAAAGCGATTAAATGATCATAATGCTTTTGACTTTAATTTTAGGTGAACTCTAGTTAAACTAGATATTATTCAAAATACCATATCATATCGTCCTTTTTCTTACATCAGCATCATTTAGATTAACAACAACATACTATCAGAATATGAAACTAGTTCGCTTCTTATAACATATATTAATCATATCCATTCAAACACAGAGCAAAACCTAGTCCAAGCGTCGAACAGAGACTATTCCTAAACAGATGATCTAAATTGGATAGTCTATGCATTTCACGTAGTCGACAATCAAAATACAAAATCTCATTTCATGAGAAGGAAATGAACCAATTAATCCGACAGACTGTTCCCTGTTCCGATTGATCATCGCTTGGAACATGCACTCTTTGATTAATTGAGTCGTCAGAAAGGGATGTGTAGAAAGGCCTTTTTCATGACTTTTCCCATTGAGGGATAGTGCCTACGTGATTATTAGGTTTCGAAGAATATCCAGCAAATAGAGAGTGGGAATGTTTTAAGTTTTATTTTGGTACAACGAGTTGTGTTAATGTTGTACTCGTAATGGCGACTACTAAAAAGGTTAAGAAATAATAAAAAAAATATATTATCTGTTATTTTGACGCCAAGTAAATTACATTGACTTAGTGGCAGTGTACTTTAGATCAGAATACAAAATTAACGGGAAAGTATAAGGCAAGATTATTACGGTGAATTTCTTATTACATTCATGAAGCATCTTATTTAATTAATTTACACGTATTACTCAAATGAGTGTGTAAACAGAAATAACCCTTTGACACTGATTGCATATCATAGGGGTATTAAGTAAATATTGATGTTGTTTGTCAATCCATTGATCTTAGGATTCCACGAATCTAACTTAGATAAAAGACATAGAGTTCGTAACAATAAAACATACATATACATCCCCAATCACTTTCGATGAATACAAAAACTTGTATACATGAAAACATCTTCCTCGTCACGTATTAACATATATAGAAATGTTGATGTCATAAGGAATACTGATGGAAGGTCAAACTTATCGCCTAATAGATTTCATATCCTTTAGTCCTTCAGTCACCTCCTAAGTCATGCCGGGAAGAATGGCAGCTGGTTAGCTTTTTTGAGGTCCCAAACTAGCTGGGCCTTATAACAATAAAAATCAAACTATAACTGAATCTGAGCTGTGGGAACGCGAGTAAATTCTCTTTGTTAAGATCGAAAGTTGTACAAAAGGGTCTCGCAATGATTTCTCGGAGTAATTTTTCAAACGTCATATTTTTTTCTTTTTCACCCCTTATAACAGTTCCTAAAAACCTTTCAGACAAAGTTGCCTATTGTTCACGGGGTTCGGTGTAGGTTTTTCTATTCACCTTTTCCTTGATGTTTTGTTATGAAAACTTCGATAGTGATAGACTGATGTGTGTTTGGAAAAGTGAACTTTGAATATATACATCATTGTTGTTATCTTAAATAAGAAGTCAGAACCTTTATGCACATGCTGAGAAGATTTAGTAAAGGGTTTATGTGTGAGGATGATTTTGTGTATAAATTAATCAATTACTTATTGTAATTGCTTATCTATTTCATTACGAAGTCAAAAAATGTATATTGTAAATGTGCTACATAATTTTTAGTTCCTAAATTGATAAAGATTTAAAAAAAAATCCAATAGATATCTGTCTATACATCTTATACTTAACATTAACTGTAATACTGAATTACATCTATAACAATACAATACCTTTTAATTTCGGTCACAATAATAGGTTGTTGGGTAATATACTAACAGTCATCCGTAGCAAAGCACTACGCGTAGGTCGTAGTACCTCATGGGGCGTTGAAAATGGTCGTAGTACGGAGTAATTTGTAGGATTCTAAACTTTTTCGAAC
Source organism: Leucoptera coffeella (assembly GCA_030578115.1). Classification (NCBI taxonomy): domain Eukaryota; kingdom Metazoa; phylum Arthropoda; class Insecta; order Lepidoptera; family Lyonetiidae; genus Leucoptera; species Leucoptera coffeella. The sequence goes on along the minus strand of JAMBLF010000707.1, from coordinate 96,227 downwards.
TGCAGAAGTACAATAATATTTTTCAAATATTTCTTAAGTCACTGTTGCACTTTTCATGCTGGGTTTATAGTTTCAACAGGATGTATATGATATAGTTTAGTGTAATAAATACATACATGCACATTACGCCCGATTCCTTACTGATAGGTAGTTAGCATTCTCGGATAACCATTTGTTTCAATTCTGAAAAATCATTTTCGTTTCTTTAAAATGCATATATGTGCCTACTGATACAAGCATGGTGATCAAAAATACTTCTCATGTTACTATGTCTTTATTATGTGTATTTTATTTGTCATATGTCTTATTAGACCAACTCGACTTATTGTCTAATTTTATATTATTTCATATAAAAGTAAATAACTCTGTAAACAGTCCAATAGGTAAAAGTAGTATTTCACGTTATACCGTACCAGTGACAAAAGATAATAAGGTTAATAGTTTTTTTATACAAAGTAACATTCATTCTTGGTAAACTAGATCCCGTTTTGGCGGTATTAATACCATACATCAAAATAGACGACATGAAATTAATAAAAGCTCTACACAGAAGTGCAGTTTCACAGTTTTTGGTGTGACCAGGTGGCTTTATTCTGGAAATAGACGAAACTCTGTGGTTTATTCATGGCAACACCGTTATTCATGTGAAACTAAGACCAATATTTAATATGATGAAAATCTATAAACAGAATATTATATTACTTACAAAATTGTAATTAGTAATCGTTGCAAAATTAATATTTGTTTCGATGTTACTACATATTTTTATGCTCTACTTTTAATTGAATTGTTAACTACTTTTATTATTTGAATTGTTAACAACGTGAATAACAGTCTACACTATTGCAGTAAAATATTACTTAAACACGTCGGATACTGGTAATACCTGGTGGAAGTGAGTTCGTCGTAGTTATTAATTACTTACTATTGTTATAATGTATGACTATTGTTATATGACTTATATTGTTTAAATAGACAAACCAATAAAAACACATAAAAAATTAGGATATAACTATATACACTGCATCAAGTACCTACTCCTTAAAACTGTTGTGTCAAAGTAATGTATAGAACAGTGTTAAGTCAAAATATTTATAAGCGATGAATGAATCTTTTTCTTTCTTTTTTTTATTTTACTAAATGTAAGTATGCAACTTTTAAATATAAGTTCAATCGTTGTAAGCACCAGAATAGTCCCGCAGGTTCAGTTGAAAGGTGAAGGGGGTGGGGTTATCCAATTTCATGGCTACGTGAACTCGTGCGCCCAGGTTCCAAACCCAGTACAGTAGGTTCCAAACTAGAACCTAATTAAATGACGTGCTGCTTGACAATTGGAATTAGGTGTACTTGACGTTAGGTCGTATTTTGTCTAATTGTTTTTGGTTTCTTGGTTTTCGAGGAAGTCGGGGATCATTCGTTAGTTTACCCATTACCTAATATAACCAATAGGTATCCTTCATACCTAATATAACCAATATTTTACTGAAAAAGGGACTGTTACATGAACAACTTCGTAGAATCGGACACTATTATGATAAAAGAGAATATGCTAACGAAAACTAAAAATTATCTTGTTTCAATTTCCCTTAATTTGATTTAAGAAAAAATTTAAATAATTATCTAATACGTTTTATTATGTATGTAAGTGTTATTGTGTGATGGGTGGTTTTATTCATCTTTCTAAAAATACCTTCAAAATACAAGTGCTGCACAGAGTACAGAGCCTAACAACGCAGATTTCTCTCGTATTTCAATCGTGACAATAAAACTATTTTATAAAACAATAGAGACCCTTTCACAACAACATTTACAAGTTAAAAAGGAATCATCATTTTACCTTTATAGCCATAGCAACGTTCAAGTAACGTTCAACAAGTTAAAAATGAACCATTCTTACACCTTAATATGCAACATACCACTTGACACCAGCCCCGAACTGTACCTAGAGAAATTTCACTAACACAAAGTTATGATTAATTAAGGTAATAACAAGAAAACTATGTTGCAGTGTGTCTCAGCAATGAAATCTCGCGATGCAGATAGCCTGCGCGCTGTGGCTTATAAAGCATAGTGGGACATAGGTATGTTCTATGCTAAATGTTGTTCTAGATTCATAGAATATGTCTTAAATAATGTAAGGCGCAATCTCCATTAACGATAGCTAAAATAATGTTAAATATTATTATAAAAATGTAAAATATTAACAATAATTTTTAGGATATTGAATAATGTCTTTGTAACTTTAATTTCCCGCGATAAACAAAACACATATTTTTAAAAGGCTAGTTACAACTAGATACTATACGATTTATATCTTGTGTCACTTGTTCGATTTTAGATGTGAACAAAAGTGACGATATGTAATGAAAACGACAGTTTTTTAATATAAGCTTAAAAGACAAGCTTTACCTAGAACTGAATGATAAATAATTCTTTTTCATATTATATACTTTTAAGCACATCCTGCTTCTATTTAATACATACATTTAAATTACCTTTCTATGTTTACACTTATTAACCTCTGCAATAACTAATCAACAAGAAACCAGAAAGGCCCAGGAAACACAACGATGGTAATAATAAAAGCCATAAATGTTGCACTTTACTAACCCAACCTTTCAATTAACACTCCCGCAAAACGTCAAAGTTAACGAGAGCTGCTACTTAAATTAGCACTGACTATTAGCAGCGACTATTAGCAGTTTATCGGGTTCAAAACGCGACAACGTTACTTGTTTTTAATTAAATTCACGTTGTTTTATTACGGTGGTTCGTTGGAAATGTAAGTAGGTTAGTGCAAGATGTATTTTGAGGTATGTGTATGTGTGTATTTGAATGGTGTGTAGTTTTATTTATAGTTAATAAGTTTAGAATGCATATCAGTAATTATTATATTATAAATCACCGATATTTTTGATCCGTTTTTGTCAGCGTTTGTAATTTCATACATACATACACGCCTGATTTCCTGTAAAGGAATTAAACAAAATTAAATTAAAATAAAATTTTGAATTACCATAAATAAATAATTAATAAATTATGAATTTTGTAGAGAACAACACATTCTGACTCTGAATATTACTTACATACAAAAATAGCTCCGTATTTAATCACCTAAACGACACGTGTATTTAGAAATTTAAAGGACGAAACTTTCAGAATTTTTACGACAACAATGGCGCTCGCTCGCTACTTCGTAAGTTTCCATACAAAAGTTTCGCTGTTATTCTGCACCGCAAACAATGGCTAGCTAACGCAACGAGACGGCTTATGAAAGAAAAAATCATACGTAGTCAAGAAAAGTACGAGTTACATACGCTGCTCTAAGGGGTTGTGTCGTATTAGGAAGCTAGGGGACGCTTGTAAATACGGGTACCGTTTATAGTCTGTTCTAGGTGGATAGACGAGCATAAATAGTAAGGTTGCATAGGTGACAATTTGTCACATTAGATTAATATATAAGTAGGAGATTGAACGAGAATTTGCGGGATATTAACTATGGAAAAAATCTAGCTTTAATGATATGCAGGGCTACAGCCAAGTGATTTAAAACTATGTTTCACTCTAGTCAATTTAATACATTATTGTAATTTTGAAGACTAGTTTTCATAGTAAATTCTTTATGGCTAATATAGTTCAGAAAATATATTATCGCAAAAACATCAAAAAGTTTTTAACAGAGATACTATTATAAAATATAGTATTAGGCACAATGAATGAGAACTATCAAACTGTCATAATAAGAATAATTAAACATCCTTTAAGACAGCTGTTCATTGATCGACTAATTTCCATATACTCATGATACACATGGCTGAGTATGAGTATATACTCAAAGTGTGGTTTAATGGAGCATTTCCTTCAGTAAAACAAGGCGTTCACCCACGTGATTAATTCCATAATATGAGCTAATGTGATTTGTTGCTGTCGTGTGATTATACTGACTTTGACACCGTAGCAACAATCACACTAAAAGCGGTACAAGTATATGTATGGTACTATATTGGTATAGTAGTCTTCACAGAAGAGTTAGCAGTCTTAGTAATCTGTGCGATTTAAGTTGGTAGAAGATCACATTTGAAATGAAAAGTAGTGTACTTAAATTTTATTAAGAGGATTTTTAACTATATAGCTTAAGTTTAATTCGTAAAGAAAATAGGTATGTTATGTGTTGGGCTTGGACTTGAAATGTAACCTGTTACTTGCTCCCTTATACCTTTGACAGCAAAAGGCTAACTGTGACGATATATTTAGTTAAACCTTTACCTTATTTATTAGAAACAAAATTTTCGTAGTTTTAAAAATTGGAATATGATTTAAGTAAATACCTACAAATGTTATAAAAAAGATGTAATATTCAAAACATATTAACTCAATTATATGTCCAATTTCTAAGTTCGTAAGCTGCACATATTTGTAAAAACAGTCTCAGCTAAAGCACATTACGAATTGCGAGGTTATCTAATACGAAAAACCATAATATGCTTAATCTTTTAAAAGGATTCCAGGGGAGGTAGCTATTTTGTTTTCTGCGAACCTGCCGCTACTTATAATCCATTCAACGTAATAGCATTTCATATTCCTAATAGAATCAGTCCGTATCCAGAAAGTTTATAGTCTAATTTTCATTGAGAGCGTTTAGTGCGAAGAATCTTGCTGAATATTTGACTTTTACGCGGTTCTGCTATAAGATCTGTTTATATTTTAGACCCAATAAAGGTGTCTAATGCCTAAGCTAAATTTAAATGTATTATCATCAGCTTTAGACTTAATAAAGGTGTGTTCCATTTTAATGTATTGGCTTTATAATTGAGGAAAAACATACAATATCTAATACATATAATATCAAACAATAAATAAAAAAATATATAACTATAATGGAAAAAAATATAATAGAATCTATCAATGTTTACACATAGTGACTTCTTCCTATTCAGAGGGATAAGTAAATTTCCTCAAGATGTTGTATGTTTCAAAACCAACCCAAGAAGTGATCACTCAATTGGTAACCCATCCATATACTGACAAAGCTCCAAGTTGCTTAATTTCGGAAACCTCATTGTCATTATTAGTAGTTCATTATTTCATTAACCCAGATAATTTCGTCCCTATATGTCTAAATTCTGTCCTCTATCAGACTTCAGTGATTTACAACGTTAGGTTACAAAAGAATATTAACGAAAATGAGAATAGAGGTTCCAATTTAAAAGTAGGTCCGTTCTCGGGACCGTGAAAGATCTATCACATCGTTGTCTGCGTTTCCCACCCTAATGTAGGTCATACAAAGCTCTGACTCGTAATTTCTAACGAAATTTGGAATTTAGTTCTCAGGGAAGAATATGAAAATATGCTTAAAACTTATTAAATTTGAGTTACCTAAGTGTATGACATAAATAATAGATAAAGTTACGAATGTGTGAATGATACTTTATGATTTTCATGGATGACTTATAATCCCAAACGCATAAGCTAGTTAAGTTGTGTAAAATCGGGTTGAATGTAGTGCCTTGATTTCTATATATCACTAATACTTGATGTGTATCATATAATCTTACCAAAACCAAATGAGTACTAAACAGGATCTTACCTGAAATGAAACAACAGTACATTTTAAAATTCATTGAATATGTGAGCTAATAATGCATACATATATTTTTATATATCAATTACAAAATAATTGTATCAGAATAAAGTCTTTTTGATGCTTACGTAACAGTATAATTATCTTATATTTTTGTTCATATGCTCAAGAAAACATTTTTAAATTGTACTCTAACAGCGTTAGTTTCTTGGCAAATAAAAAATGATTACAAAAAAAATGATTAAAAATTTTAAAGTGTGCAGGGGCGAAGGCAGCAACGCCGTGATCTTTGACAAATTAGATTTTTGCAAGTTATTGCTCGCCTAGACATTATTACAGCTGACTTTGACTCGAGTGCAGGCTTTTAAACGTAAATTAATGCCCGCGTCACTCAAGCGTAATGGCGTATTGTGATGAAGTGAATGTTGCCAGTAAAAATGAAACCCCGATAATCTAGGGAAAAAAACGTCCATTTCCATAATCAACGTAGACAACTCTAATCCTTTTTGAGATAACCAAATTTGTCCGGGCGCCGAAAGTAATAATGTAAAGTGGATTATGAATGTCAAATTTGTCAAAGGTAGGTGCTTCAAAAGCGAATGATTAAGCGGGGATAAGGACAAACGGTGGTCGGAGGCCGCAGTCCGAGCGCCGCACAATCGGCACCGCTCGCCATCTGCCGGAAGTTTTGCAATGTTTATGAGCCCCATCGGGAAGTGTACATAAATTTCCACGATTTAGGACACTCGCGTGATAACAGCGATACAAAGGGTGCGTCGCATAATTGTTTACACTTAACAAACAAGCTCCTATTAAATTGTTCCGTGAAAATTCCTCCCGTACACGCCGTAACACGGTTCGGAAACAATAATCCTTGCTGAATAATGTATCGCACGGCTAAATCAACTTCGACATCAATCTCTGATGCTTTTTCTATTTGGAAATCGGATTGCGAAATAAAGCCGTCGCGAAAACTTCTCGCCTCCCCATGTAATCTTACTTATAAAAATAAACTTTTGCATTAACCTGGCGGAATCAGCGAACAGCGCTGGAAAGTTGCAGATTCAATCAGCCGGGAAATAGAAACAAATAAATAAGCGCTTAGGCTGTAGTTTTGACTTGATAAGAGAAGCCTCGCCTCTCAAATTTATGGAAGAGTTTGGCAGATAATGCGAAAGTCGCCGGATAAGGCGGGCTTTAGCAGCGCTCTCGAGTCTGCTCGCTGCCTCCACTTATTACAACGCTTATGCGACTTGAATATCCCCGGAATATGATTATGACTTTTCTTTAAACTTTAGCATAACTAGATTTTGATGCCGTGTACGATCTGGTGGCCAACTTTTGCCATAGTTTTGAGCTTGTTCATTGAATTTGTTGCTTTAAGTTTTGTGATTAGTGACTATTAGATTAGATTTACAAAACAAATATAGGTACATGGAATACTAAAGACATTAGTTTTTTGTTTTTCGAAAACGCATGATACATGTTATAAATTGTGTACTATTTCAGATTATTTCACACATTTGTCTTTACAGAGAAATATTTTATTTATCAAAAAGAAACAAAACATGATGTATAATCTTTCATCTGAACGTAATATGAAATATTCTGAGTAATTTACTACAGCATTACGAAAGCAGATTTTCAGTTGAAACACTTCAGATTTTAATTGTAACTTCTGATTCAATTGTTTAATTGAATGCTTAAACTTTGTTTTCTGAAGGATAGAAATGTAAATTTGTTCCGAAACTGTCCTTGAAAGAGGTCAATTTAAACCTTTATTTTTGACCTACGCAAAATTCAAAGGAATTGATGTAAAAGTTTGCTTGTTCCTAATAAATTTCCAAAATACGGTAAGTATAACTAAATATGGTTTGGTACTTTAAACTATGGAATAGATTTAAACTAATAATCGTTCATTTAAAGAAAATGACAATCATTAACAGCTACTGGAGATATAAAAAAGTTATTTTCATAATTATTGACAACAAAAAACTTCTAATGTCAAGCAAGGTCACTATTCCAATTTCAAAAAATAACCACCTAGAAAACTTTCCCAGAAACCACGTAGTCTCGCGGTGGATAAGCCCAAGTGTTTTCAAAGTGCAAAGATACCCTAAGCCAGACCAAGAGAAGGTTGAGAGCCCTTCACCTGGTGTGTACTCGGCCCAAGAGGTGCGTAGGCCGCAGATATTCCCTTGTTGCCCTCAAAGGGATCTAAAGGCGCCTTAATTGAGTTAAATGTGAACTTGGCAAGACTTGTTGACGCGGCCTATGTGAATTCATTAACATGGTTTAAATAAAAAAAATGAAATTGTTAGAATGTCAATACAATGATTTTGAGTAGAGATCCCGCCACATAAGGTGGCAGTTGGAGGCGTCGCCACAGTCGCGTAATTCAGTGTTACCAGTAAACACGCCAAAACTAGCACTCACTGTGCCATACGGCTCGATACATTATAGGTTTCATTTGTAACGGTCTTTGGTTGCAGAGCTATAAACTCAAATAAAACAAATTAATATATCAAAGTCAAAATATGTTTATTAAACTATTTCAAACATGATTAATAATTAACGGGACTTATCCTTCTTATTATATATTACATATATTATGTGTTCCTTCACTCTGTCCGCAATAGACCGTTTAGTGTGTTCGACGTAGGATTTCCCACAGCAGCAATCAATCTTATACACACCCTTATATCTTATATCATGAGTATAAATCGCGAATCTCTTAAAACTATTATTTCAAACATGGCACTGAGCATTGTCTTTACATATTTTTTACCGAGGTTAGATCAGCGGAGACCCTAGCTTGGAGAAGAACTAACAAGAAACTCCGGAAATCAATTTATTATAATCACCCTTAACAAACATAAAAATTACAAAGAGTGGGCAAAAAACACAACGCTGGTAATACTAAATTTACCTTTCATACAAAATAACACGCAATGGCGGAAACGTCAAATTTAGTTCCAAGTTTGGCTACTGCCACCTTATGTGGCGGGTACTCTAAACTATATACCTTCAATATGATGTAAATTTTAGGATTCAATATCATTTAATATATTATAATAAACTAGGGGATTGTGAATCTTATGCGGAATATAATTAAATAATAAAAGATATATATATTATTTCATAATTAATTTATATATTATTATTATTTATGGTCCTTAGAAAGGTTTTTAGTTCAGACTTCAAACATGAAACTCTTGAATATTAGAAAATTAATTTTTAACATATGCGAAAGAGTACAAGTATATAAATTAAGAGCTATTGTAAATTTCCTTTCTTAATTCATGACTATGGAAAATTTTGTAAATGAAAGTGAAATATTGAGTTACTGATTCTCAATAAGCAGGAATAAAAGTTTGTTCATTAACAAAGTTAATGAAGTAAGTTAGCAAGAAGTAATAAATACAAACAAACGTACCTAAGAAATTTTACATGTACTCTATATTACATGTATTCAATATCCACTTCTTTACTATATATGGCGAACTATATGGATATTAGAAAAATGAAAACCATCTGACAGAATTAGAAATAAAGTCTGTAATTTTTACTTATCTCTAAGGTGGTTGTAACATTATATGTACGCAAATGATAAGAAAGTGTATGATATACTTAGTATGACAGAAAACAATAGATAAACAAGAGTCATTTTTATTTATTTGTATGTATGTATAGTCATTAGATGCTGTTAATTGGTAACTAGAATCCAAAATGGCCAGTTTCATATCTGTTGACGCACTTAAGTCAAACAAATTAATAATAATGGCTATAATATTATAATTCCCCACCACGTACCTTATTAAGTAACAAATAGCCTTCATAAGAATTGCTACGAAAGAATAAATTACAATTTATACCGCCTCCACTTTTTCTCATTAGCGAAAAAGATGAGCGGAGCATTTTATCAGCAACCATCAACGGGTGTGTGCTGTATTTATGTGCCAAATACCCTCTTCATTGCCTCGTAAATGTATACAGAAGACATCCAATATTTCAGCTGTGATACTTCAAGTACCTATAACCGTCGAGTGTGTAAGGAGGTAAAACTAGACGGGGTAGGCCGCGTAGAACATATACAGGAAAAGGTAAAGGTATAATTGGAAACATTATTCTCAAGGCGGGTGTACGCAGCTTAATAGTACGTATAACCAAAGAGCGATGAGGATGTAGATTTGGACGTGTTAGACCGCGTAGAATATATACAGATCAAATTGCAAACATTCTTCTCAAGGCGGGTATAGGTAAGCAGCGTGAAGAATAGAAGAGCATGTATGAGAAGGTTAATGGAAATTTGTCAGGATCATTCCAGGTGACGATCAATAGTCTTTATCTATCCTCTTAGGAAAATAAAGGCGTGAATATATATGTATGTACATATTAGTATATGCATGTTAATGACGCATGTGTTGTCAGGATTGAGACAAAGGGGGCGCCGTGAGCTCTACCTACCACGTAGGGAAAAGACGTCATGTATGTACGAGTATGTGATTTTTAACGAATAAGCGGAATGTATGTTCATCGGAACGTAAGAGAATCATCGCCCCAAATACGTCAGTCATGACAACAAAAGCCAACCCGCAAAAGGGGCTTTACACGTTTATTTTAAACGTTATACAATAAGTGTGCAGTCATCCACGTTTCTAGATTGTTCGCCGACTCTTTGTTGCGAATTTTGTTGGAATATTAAGATGATCTAGATTTTAAATTAAAGGCTTCATATTTTGCACGTACGACTACACTATTAATATGGGTTTACTTTAAATTACTAGTTATTGTATACCACTCATATATAAAAAAAACTATATTTTTACGTATACATTCACGTCCTCTAAACCCTTTTGAGATGGACAGAACCTGGAAGATATATCATATCGTAGGTTACTTCTTACCATGAATATTGGGGTTGTGATGTACTATTGAAAATTGGTGACGGGTTGCTAGCTCATCACCCAAGAGATTTAGTCGCTTCCCAAGACATGCCGGAAAGAACGACTGCTAGTTATTTTTTTCTTCTCAGACTAACACAGGATTTCTTATTAAACGTTTCATATGTATTTCATACCTATTCTATTCTATTAACAGGTATATACTTTAAATTAATAGTCATACAATCGCATTCTCGTTTTATAGCTTACTTTAAATAAAATACCAAAATCTGACTCTAGACTTGTAAGTAAAACTACACATGAAGTAGGTAAAACACCTACTAAATAACTTCTATACAAACGACATAAGTGAATAAATCTTTTTTAATTTTTTGTTTGTATTGCAATTAACTTTCTTCTTAAGTATTGCTTACAGGTTTCTTAAACAACAAATTCGGCGCCCATTCTCATATCAGTCTCACACCACATACAAGCTTAAGGTGCTACTTTGAAGGCATTAAGAGCCGAGCTGCGGGCGAAGCGTAGTACACGGTGTAAGATGGATCGCTCTAGTAATCAGTTAATGCATTATAGTTTAAACTGCTACGTCGGTACTGTTATTGCAAACATTGACACAAATTAAGTGGCGACACCTAGTGAGCTGGCGATACATCATTTTGTCTTGGTATTATAATATATGGGTATCTAGGAAGGACGGTACTTGTCTATGTATTTGTAAATAAAGCTCTAAGTATACTAGTTGTGCAGCAATTCATACAATATTATACAAAAAGTTTCTAAGGTAAAATTGTAATGACATCAGGTTTTCGACTTCAACTCTTTCAGGATAGTTAGAATTCTAAGTGATAATGGCGTAATTTAAACACTTAGTCTGTCTGATAGTATATAGAATTCTGAGTTTTGAAAAGGCATTAATGCACTTATTAAAACCTAATCAATCAATCAATCAATCAGCCTATGACAGTCCACTGCTGGACGTAGGCCTCCCCAAGGTAACGCCACAAAACACGATCACTCGTGGCCCTCAGCCAACCACTACCAGCGACCTTTTTCAGGTCATCAGTCCACCTGGCAGGGGGGCGTCCTACACTACGTTTACCGAGACGCGGTCGCCATTCGAGAACCGCTTTGCTCCAACGGTCGTCGGTTCTGCGACAGACGTGACCGGCCCACTGCCACTTCAGCTTGCAACATCGATAGACAATGTCTACGACATTGGTTCTCTGCCGGATAATCTCGTTCCGGACTCTGTCCCTTAACGAGATACCCAGCATCGAACGTTCCATTGCTCGCTGAGCGACATGTAATCGGTGAGCCAGCCCGACCGTCATGTTCCACGTCTCGGCACCGTATGTCATTACAGGTAGGACGCACTGATTAAAAACCCTGGTCTTAAGACACTGCGGTAGTGGCGACGAGAAGATATGACGCAACTTCCCGAATGCTGCCCAGCCCAGCTGCACATAATACACTTTAATAATAGCGAAATTAGTTTTTAAAGTAGTTTTTAATATAGTTATTATAAATAAGGTGAGAAGTGCCCCTAGATTCAAGATAAAACCCCAGGCCAGTTAGTGCTACTCCATTCTTACTCATATTTCATCTGTTCACACTTTGCAAAGATAAATCGTTGTAGATAATATTTATCACACCAAAAGCCACCATTAGGTCAAATAGGACCTAACAATCCGGCTCCAACTTTTTGATAATAAAAAGTGATAAATAGTGCTATTTTGTACAATCATAGCTCAAAAACAAAAGGCTCTTCCGCTTTCCGGTTAAAAAGGTCGCCGGAATCCTGCTTGGTCGAAAGAAAGTTGCACATTTAGAAGACAGATGGCGTCGTTAGGATATAATTCTGTTATCAGCGGTGCAGGGGCGCCCCCTCGTATGTTATACGGGGACCTTGGCTCACACAGACGCCCGCATCCAGAGTGCACGGAAATGCGATGAGTTACTGTACTAAGGTGGTCTTGCAATTTTTCGGCTCATTCCTATTGCTGATTTTAGTTTGTATTAGGTAAAAAGATGATGTTAGAAGTACCTATAACAGCTGAGCATGTATAAATATGTAGAGATGTCAATGGAGTGTGAGTGGTTTGTCAGGATTGAGATAAATGGGGATTCGTGATCTCTATTTACCATTTTGTAGTAAAACGGGCGTTATATGTGTGTATGGGTATGTAACTGATAGATTTTTATTATTGTGATATTATTTCCAACTCTATTGTGTCTAGTATGCTGCATTCGTATACTTGGACTTAATTCCCAATTTTAGAGATTCACATGCTATCTAATTGCTCATAAGAAAGAATGGTAGAGATACCTAATGTCTGTTATATTATTCGGAATCTTGGTCGGTATAGAAAAACAATTATTCATAACTACCTATTTCAGAACCTACTACTGTTGTACAAGAAATAACAGTACCCACTTCCGCACGACTGACTCCAAGCAGGACATCCAATATTACCCAAACACTTATTAACATGGAGCTCGGCTCCAGCTGAAATTGACACGTTCATATCTGACAATGAGATTCGTTTTATCGGCTCAGTTCCTCCATTCATTTCACGACACGAAATGGGCAATCTGAAGCAGAAACGGATTTGCACGAGTGAATACCGAAGTGTACATGTTGCGTGATTTTTGGTACGCATTTCACTGGGGCACAGCGAAGCAAAGATGTGGCGTGTTTTGTTTCGAAAGATGTGGAACTGGCAGGGTATGTTTGGGGTTATAAGGTTATATGATGTTTAGAAATAAAATAGCTTATGACTGAAAATAAATAAAATAAAAAATATATTAAACTGACGAGAAGAATTCCCACAAAGAATTCAAAGTACAAGTATTTCTATTTACTCGATGGTTGAGAATCTTGAAAATTGACTGGGTATAGAATTATAATTCTTGTCTAAACTCAATATAAATTTTTAACCTAATCTAGCTGAGGCACGTCATGATGTTTTTATTTTTGTACATGTATCCTAATAATAATTTTACAATACTTTGACCCAACAGGATGACGGAAATAATGTTCCCATTATTTACCCGGAAAGTGAAACACACGCCTCCCCGAACGTAGGTATAAGGCAGAAAATTATACACGGAAATCGTTTTTTCACTTCGTCTCGCCTGATACAACGTCAAATACACATCAACATATCCTATTATGGAAATCATCTGGAGCGTTCCTCGTATTATTGTTTTATCGAATCATTATTTTGTTTTTCCTGACGAAGCAGATAATCCTATTGTTCACTCAAACAGACTGTTTTGTTGTGTTGTTTTTCAAATGTAAAACTTTAACGCCGTTCATTTTACATTTATTCTCATAGACAAACAAAAGAAATGTAGCTTCTCTTTTGTTTTTAACATCCACGTGAATACCTTCTCTTATCAAATACTTTAGCCGCCATTTTAAAACTTCGTGTATCTAATACTTTGAATGTCTCAATCAATGCATGGAATTTCGAAAAAGTTTCCCGCAAGGAAGTCTCTAGATAGCTCGATAACGTTAAATAGCAATGTGAAAACGCACCGCGAAAACAGCATTATTAACCCCTGGAGTGTTATACTCCAGCCAGATATGATAATGATTATGTAAATTCACTCCGTGCAGGTACATCTTGCTTGAGGGATATTCTGTTAGCAAATTAGAGCAAGCGAACAAGAATCCTAATAAAATTCTAGCGAATTATACTAGAAATATGGATTATTACTTCGATCAATTTGGATCTGAAATATATAAAATTTACCCAATCATAATTATTTCATTTTTAAAACTGTTTCATATAATTTTGTTTCTAAATCATTTATCTCAACTTGCTCAATTTCAATTCCTTTTAAACCATATTCCATTAATTTAAACAAAATTATCACCTCTGACTGTAGTGTAAAATCTATTGAGATTCATTAGAATCCTACTTTACTCATAGATAACATAATATGCTTAAGGGTTAGCCACCAGTATTCTCGATGAATAAGATCGAGGTGTTTACGAGTCACGGTTAGAAGTCAGGTTACTCGAAATCGGACTATCAACGTTGCAATTTCACTTGGCGAGTCTTTTTCAATTTTCTTAGATTCCTCGCTTGAAGCCGGAAACATTCTATGGCCAGATTCTTATCTCCTTCAAAAGCTATTTAGCTAAATGGAATTTACAGAGCCTGCACTGCAGTTCGACAGAGTAGATTGTAATATTTAAGATCTCGAATGTAAGTCCGAATCTGCTATTGTATTTACTCGAATTTGGCTTCTCGAGGTACCGACATTGATTTTCCTGTCAGGTTGTATCCTACTAAGCTTCTCAACGAACCAACCTCTTAGATTGTGGTTCATATACATTTTGTTTAGTCAATTGATTTACCAAGACTGTGTATATAATATACATCCTATAGATGTGAATAAAATGAAAATATTTTGCTCTGACTTTTACCTACTTTTATTAATGTAAATACGTGTCACGTAAGAGGATCTCTCAGAACTTTGATCTAATCAACTAATTTCTACCACTATCAGGTATCGTTACATACCTTCTATTGATATTTATTACTGTTATAAATATACTATCATAAGTAACCTACTGTAAAACTAAATATACGTCAACAAGCTCAGCTCTAATCAAGTCGAACACTGCAACTGTTTAAACATTCACCTCAAACACGAAACATTGAAAGAGTTCCCCAAATATTTCGGCTTACAACAAGCGAGCAAAGCAAATTCTACAATTGTGAGTTGTACAACAAGTTGGGAGCAAAAATACTGACGCTGTATCTCGTTAATGAACTTAATGAGTGAAGAAACGCCAAGTTAAAATGAAAGACTCATGAAAACATCTTACAAGTACCTATACAAGATTTCGAGTTTGGAACTGGCGTTCACAAACAAAAACTTATTCACAGGGACTAAATTGAAATATTAAGACGCGTCCTCGAAATTATCATTGTCGTTAAGACAAGGGCGGCGTTTAGGCAAACGTTTGGATGTGGGTACCTTGCCTATTGAATTCTGTTTGTAAAGAAAGTTTTGTTTGGAGCAACACACGATTATTCATTTAAATGAGACGAATATACTTGACGAGTTCTCAGATTTTCGTGTCAAGTGAAATAGGAACAATTTAATATGATGTATGTCAGCATATTGTAAGAACCAACAAAGAAAGGAGCTAGATGTAATGTTTTTTTTCTCTCATTCTCTGGTAACTTTTCTAATCTGAATATTGGGGTTATGACGTAATATGGAACAATGTTAACAGGTTGTTAGTCTATCGTCAATAGATTACGTTTACCCTTAAGTTAGACCCAAAGTCGTCTCCTAAGACATGTCGGAAAGAATGCCCAAGTAGTTAGCTTACATTTGAGAATAGAATGGGGCACTATTAATCAAAAATGTTAATGTCCACAATCATAATCGACAATGGTAGTCATTCGTAACTGACAAACATAGTAAGGCATTGTAGATTACAAACTGACTAATGTCCAATAAGAGAACCCTCTAAAAATATTTTCCGGAACCTTGCAGAGAACACTCAGAGAAATGAAATGCTACGTCAGAGCCGGTTCCTGGCAACCACTATGATATCGAAATGTGATCACTTAACGCGATCTTTTCTGACTCGGAATGTTGTATCACGAACCACATCTAATCCCATTTGCACCGTTTGTCTAACGGAAGATTAAATAATTCTTACGATATATTGTATTTATATTTTTGTATATTTTGTTCAGATTGTCCTTTAAATAATTGACATGCCAGGCCACTGAAATAAGGAATAGTTGGTACTAATTTTAGAAATAGACAAACATTTATTCGCATAATAATAATTAAAAAAAGATGTGTTTGCTACGTGGTGTTTGGGTGTTGCCTAAAATTATCTGCCTATTCCAACGTTACCACGTCACTACTAATTAAATTTATATTTATTTTATTCATATAGTTAAATAAAGTAAGAAAGTAATTATTTCTCTAACAAAGAGTATCAAAATATTATTATAACTTTGACGTTAGTCGCTCAATACTCATAATTCAACAAAACAGGGAGAAATATTGAAATCCATTTGATTTCATTCTTAAATTGCCTTCATAATCTCCATATTTATCCATACTACGATAGCTTATCATAGCATAATTAATATGGAGATTATGATCGTCACCAATGTTCGATATACATCACAACCCCAATATCTAGAGGTTTGATTTTGTCCACCCCGAAAGAATTATAAGGACGTGAATATATATATATATATATATATGTATGATAGCTTAAGTCGCATATATCCTACACACAACGAGTAAGACTCCAGATGGTTCATAGTAATTTCGCTTTCGGCGCCTTGATTTGACGCTTCCCCGTTCGGTAGTAATATTTGAATTTTCAAACACCCCTCTGGAATTTCACTTGCACGTACCCATGTTATAACAACAACCGACAGGCCCCTTGAGACTTCATAACTAACGATAAACTACAATGAGTTTGTTTAAAGCGGCACTAACAAATTGTATGGACTCGACTCAAATAGACATTCTCAAAGTTGTCGACACATAATTTGTTTTAATATTCAGCTGCTAAGCATTAGATAAGTAATTAAATGTTGAAGAGTTTGTATAGAATAATTCATCAGTCTGTAAATTTGCAAGCTGATTAAACATTTATTAAATAATAAATAAACAAAAAACTTGAAATTGATACATATAATTGATTCCTAAAAAGGTGGACGGAACAAAACGCCATTTTTTCTATTTTTACGTCCCGTTTCACTTCACCGTTGTGTGCTTTACCTTTACCTTTTGCTTACCACTGATACCTATCCTGATGTATATGTATATAAGTAGTAGTTCCTTAAGTTAATTTCTCTCACCTTTGAAATCATATTCAATATGTTCTTCTGTATATTTGGCAAAACACATCTGTTACTATCCAAAGTTATTTAAATTCTGTTTAATCTCGTTAGCGTATCAACTCTCATATTCCTAAAAGGAACTCCAAATAGAAAATAGTAACGAATCGGCATGTTTTTGAATCGTATTTCTTTTAAATGGATATGATGTTGCATGCATAAATACAGACAGTTCAATTACAAAATGGCCAGGATTGCTATGCTGAATAGTTTCAAAGTGTGTTGTGATGTTATTGGGATAAAAGCTAAGTGCATTCGACCGAATTATAAATAAATCTGCAGCTTTGCAAACGAGACTGTCTACTAAATGATGTTTGTTGAAACGCAGGTGAAACTTTGACATTATTTGAACTATAAAGTTTTATATCGTGACAGAAGTATTAATGTAATTTAACACATGATTTATTCACTTAATTATAAGTAATATAACAATTTAGAATTCATATCTCATATATTACATACATACACATCACGCCTGATTCCCTATAGAGGGGTAGGCAGAGATCGCGGATCCCCATTTGTCCTTATCCTGACAAACCACTTTCGCTTCATTGACATTCATATATCTTCTCATACACTCTCGGTGGTTATACGTACACCTAACGTCACCTTTTTTCAATATAGCGTCTATCTGACTGTTATATTATGTCATATATATTAAAGGTCTTAATTTAGCGTATAAAGGAAAAAGTTTCATTTTCCTTCTTTTAAATTAGATTTTATTCATAGTCAGGCAGAATCAGTTTCGCAATTAAAATGTTTTGCATTCTTTGACATCAAGAATTTTGAATCGAGAATAATACCTACATTCGTGCATACTATGTCAATATTGTTTGGACTTTTTATACCTACAAAGCTATTCATCAAACTGCGCGATGCTTCGTACGTATCTCTCAATTTTTCCCAATAGCTTTACAGAGAGCTCCAGCCTGTTATTCCCACTAGTGAATCCCTAACGCTTCACTTCGCTAAAACCCATTCCTTGTTATTTAGTTCCTACGTACTGGCATCCGTCTGCATACGAAAGATTTAAGGTTGGAAGATACCTAAGATACGTTTGTAAGCACGAGACTCTAGTATATAAATTTTTCTTAAGAATATTACTTATATTCCTGGTTTTTAAAATGCTAATTAATAAAAAGACGAATATCAATAAGTTAACTTAGCTAATTATCTCTAAGATGATGATATTACTTTTTAACTATAAATAAGTAGTTCACCCCTTATTTTTCCCCTTAGTTTTAAATAATATCCCTCTATTTCATCTTTATCATGACTGAGCCTTATCTATGAATAATTTATTTATTACCTTTGTCTATCTCTATAAATTAATATGTGATCTGTGTATAAGTAAAATTAAACCACCAATCTCCATTACCCGAAATAGTAATTCAAAATCTCTACAAAGGAAAATTACCATCGTATCGCTCAGGCACGAACCAGCTCGATAAGTAATAAAGCTTGCCTTTTTAATACGAGAAAGAAATTCGAGAACGGCGACGGTATCTGTAATTAGCAAGCTAATGATGCGGTTTTTCCCGGAATACCTCCGAAAGAATCCTTGTCAACAATCCAATGGCATCGACAAATCGGGTGGGGAGAGAAACTGATCGACAATCCCGACCGAAATGATTGGAAGATTTGTTATTGTTCCAAACAATGTTAGGCCTCGGTTATAACGAACCTATGATTCATTATAATCAGGTATTTATTGCTCTTGTTTGGGCGTACCGATGTGTGTGTACGAATGTAAGCGAAGGTATTAATTGGTATGTTTATATGAGATTCAGGAATGAAAATACTATGATAGGGTGGTGTCAAAAGTACTAGTACGTATTCATTGTACTTGTAATTGAACCTAAAATGATATTGATAATGAGATTAGGTTAAAACCAACTATACTCACTTTATAATATTAAGGTTTACGCTATATTTTAAGTAGTAAATAATAATGAGAAATTAATATGTCAATTTACTGTAATACCATGCAATATTCATATACCTAAAATGGTTTCCATTTCAACCAAAACCAGATGAAACCGAGTTCTAATTAAAACTATATTTTCTTAGAAGCATGTATTAAGAGGGAACGAGGGTGACCACGATAAAATCCAATATTTATTTGACGGCAACACTGTACTGTAATTGCTATTGGGTATCCGATAATTTTCGTAGAGACCCGACTAAGCCATTTGATTCGAAATGTTTATTGAACAACCTCCGCAGAACCTTGAGATACTCGGGTAAAGTGCTATTAATTGTGGTATGAAGCAGCTAAGCTACATATAAATTTCGACTCAAATCCAAGGTGTATATCTCGCTTTATGGCGTATTAGATGGTGTTGTAATGGAAGCATACTTAAGTGAATTTAAGAAATTTTAGCTATTCTTTTTTCATTATTTTTTACTACTCGGACCAAATTTACTTAAGATAGGTTCAACAGTGAGATAATAAATAC
Source organism: Leucoptera coffeella (assembly GCA_030578115.1). Classification (NCBI taxonomy): domain Eukaryota; kingdom Metazoa; phylum Arthropoda; class Insecta; order Lepidoptera; family Lyonetiidae; genus Leucoptera; species Leucoptera coffeella. Next base: position 76,384 of record JAMBLF010000707.1, on the reverse strand, counting down.
TAACATTCGCTAAATTATTTATCACATAATAGAATAAACAATCTTAAAACTATAAAATTACACATAATTTAAAAAAATATTTCATTTAAGATTTTCTATTTTGTTTTTAAGTACACAGCTTACTTAACATAGTAAATCTTCAAATGATAATACACTGAACATGAATTGTAATATATCGCAATGATTAACATTATTTTCTTCTTTTTTCTAATACTACCATATAAATAATATGTTCCCATGTCTACCAAACAAGTATAGTTCAGTTTTACAAATAGAACGTGACTGACCAATGCAGGGTCAGTTGTAAATTAAGGCATTACATACACATTCACATCTCGTCGAGACCCACTGTATCTGGTAGGCAGATGCTATTTGAGTAACAAGTTGGGGCCATGAGCGCAAAAATTTTAATTTTTCATTTCATTTCATTATCCTAAAAAGACTAGAGGTAATATTTGTTTTTTTATAAATACAATGATTGCTGTCGCTACTACGCTTCTCTCTCTTTTCAAATCACTTTTTGCCTTACTAACATGGATTAAGTTTCTCATTCATGCTTATATGGTCTTCAAGCTATGTACCGTGAGTTCATTTATAATATTTGTATACTTTATTTTAGAGCTATATTAAAAATAACATGATTTGCATTTATATCTGAAATAGGTATTTAATGTACGTATATGATTCATGCTTTGCAATAAAATTTTGTATTAATGTATTATCTTCTGTATTAATGTTGAATTACTTAGTTTTACCATACGTAATATTTATGTACAACAAATTAAAAGTGAAAATAAAAATATGAATAATTGAATGACTTAAAAAGTTACCATGTTATTTCCCGTTGTTTTAGTGGCCCCACATTAGTGTGGGCAGCAATACATTGAATACTATGCAGTATTCAAATTCTATTCAACAATCAAGGATGCATCTCCACAGCCTATCCAAGTTTTGAGTGTATGCAACACTATAGACTAGGTCTATCTTTTCTGTCTAGATTTTACTCTATCACTTTAATTGGTTGGATAATAGATTTAAAATAATACTTTACCGTTATTGGTTATTGTAAATTTATGAAGTATCTTTACACGTTGTGAATTCATTTGTTTGTCTTATATTTTTATGTGTCATAATAAATTAAACTGTTGTTTCTATTAATTAAATGGCTCTAAATTACAAAATATCCTGTATTATTGGTTAACGATTACTTTTTGTGTTCTGATTATTTCATTTCAAAAGATAAAGTGTTTTTTCAGATAAAACTAAGATATAATCACCATTTTACTGAAGGTACAGTTTTAGTATAATATAGTATAGTAAGTATTTGTTTACCTAACATCATGTACGAACCTACGAAATAAAAACAAAGTTTTTTTTTCCAAATCAAATTTCACTATAAAGCTCGCTACACATAGGCACTGTTTTTAGTAAAAACTCGCGATACTTTGTAAAGTGTCAATGAGCAGTCAGTGTGTGAACAGCACAAAGAGTTAAACATTGCATTTGACTAGTCATAACTCACGTGTTGAACCCAGCACTGGCAACGTGTTGTGTTCCATCATTTTCAACTATATCGAGGGTGCTTAGGAATATTTTTTTGTAAAATAACAGTGGATATACGGTATAATAACTATGTTACATTTTACGAATGTATGTGCATAGGTTGTTTATTTATTGCTACGTTTCAACTGTCTTGTAGAAATTGAGTTACGATGTAATACTGCTGATTCTTTACCTTAACACAGGATGAATTAAATTTATTTGTCAATATGTGAGTTGATACGTGCCAACAATAATTCAATTTATTAAACCAACTGAAATATTAAAAATAAAGGTGATTTTTATTCTAATTTTAGTTTGTTAGAAACGTAAGTTTCATTAGGTTGTACAATAAAGTATTTTCACAATTTTTAGTAATAAAAACAAACAAAATATAAAACCAAAAACATTACCGAACAACCTGTACGTCACAGGTAGAGTTGGCAAAAATCAATCTTATCAGTCACTTTTTCACCTGTCACACACAAAAGCGTTGCCACCGGTACTTGCTTCGGGTTATTTCTACGGAATAGCTGCCTATTTGTTATAATATTGATATCGATTGAGTACGTGACTGTCGTAAATTGTTTGTGTTACGTACTGTGGCATTTTATATATTTACACAGGCGTTGGGGTGACGCCTTTTGCTCGCTCTATTTATCGTGTACGTATTATATGCTGTATAATATATAGTGCTGAATAGCTACTGTGTCCCCTACAGTGTTGTTGTAGATCTAGGTTTTAGAAATGATTTTATAGTGATAGAGAGGTTTTCGAAAATCAGCTTTGAAATATATAAGTTACTTTGACATATTATTTATATACATACATACTAGTATATTATATTATTACGTGATAGTTTTGATTTTCATTTACGTATTTTCACAAACATATAAATGACACTGTTACACTAAGTCTTGTAGTTGAACTTTATTTACATACTCCTTGTTGAAAATCAAAACCTACGTTTTCTGAAGGGTTCAAAATATAAGTTTTACTAAATGTTATAAATAAATGCATATCCAACATTATCTTTACTTCAAAACAAGTCTAAAGTGTGTACTGAGCTATTTATTACTATTATTGTCATTAAAAACCACTTACTGTTGTGACTTTAGCCTATTACTAATAAGCATTCCCAGTACATAGGTGTTACAATTTCAGTAATTGAGCCAACCTATGTGACCAACACCGTGCGGAATAGGAATAAGAAAATTGCTCTAGTTTTACATCTCACGTGCATTCCAATATGTGAAAATAGATTTCAACGAATGCGAAATGCTTACAGCGATGTGAAAGGTTTCTTCACAGTTGTGATGCGAATACAAATTTCGATATTATTTCGTATTACCGTCGAGTTAAAGGTTGTTATGCGATTTCTATCCTATGACGACTACGGGTAATTGCATGCAAACAACGTGGAAGAAGGAATTCTTGTTTGCGTAGATAAAGATGATTTAAATACATACATAATTTTTAAACTTTAATGTGATCGTGTGATAAATTCTTCATAGTGTTTAAGAACACATTAGACGATTATAAAGATAATGAAAATTTAATAGTTTACAAGTTTCAATATCGGACATCATCAAGTTATAGTATTTCATCTAGATAAAACACAAGTTATCCTATAATAATAACATTAGTACCTTGCGTGACTTTATAGGTCTACGAAAACAAGTTATATTTCTTTTTTAAGATTAACAAATGCACCTAATAACCACTAACTTACGTACTATGTTTTAGCTTTCAACTTATAATTTTTATCACCCAACCCGACTAAGTGAGCGCAAAGAATCAGCAGAACTCTATCGCAATCTCCGACCGAATCATGGCGGGGAATCTCCCAGCATCTCATTGTAGTCCCAATAAGTGCCTATTTGCGGCTGCGTGGCCCCTTATGACGCAGTCGATAGCGTAATCCGAATCGAGGTGTATTGTGTAGAGCCTCCTTTGCTAGGTGTAGCCTGTATGATCCCCGATGAAAATGGATTTGATGCAAATCTTGCCGTGGCTGTCGGTCGTAAAATTTCTTTTGCGAAGGCCCAAGCAAGAGTCACTTAGTAGAATATAACATATTCGGATATAGATAGGTTTATTATTGGTGTGTTATAGGTTGGGATGCGTGTTGGTAATCAAATGAAAACTATTTTGAAATCAAAAGCAGTAAACTAAAAAAAACTAATTTAGTAGTACGCTTTTTTCAGCTATTTGTGCGATATCTCTACCGCGATGGTTTTTGGTTACTCAACTTTACATATGTTTAACAGATTACTAATATTTGTCCAATGTGACAGGTAGTAAGTCCATTAAAACGTTTACACAGTAACTGTTTATCACCGTAAAAAGTTCAAAATAGATTTCCTCACAACATCTGTTCATACCAAATGTTATCCTTAGTTTTTTTAAAACACCACAATAAAACCTCTATCATACCTGACAATTCCACACTTAACCCTTTCTTACAATTAGCAGAACATTTCAAACACGTGTAGCCCAAATGTTTTTCTCCTCAAAGCTTCGTGTGTACACATATCTTTGTGTGCTTATACGAGCGTAAATGATATTGACTTTGATTGATAAATGAGCCAGGATCTGTCGTAAGAAGCCTCGTCACCACATTTGGTGCATTGCGGCCCAACCCCTTATCTGGGTACAATCTAACCTCGCGTATTACGCTCCTATATTATATCTGAGGCAGTAGTATAGAAATCGTAGATGAGTTTACTGGTAAATAAATAATTAGTTATTTTTCAAGACTCTTTTTATTTACTATATGAGACCAGGTCATATCACGATAAATTAATAAAGACGTCACCCGACGACCAGCTACATAGGCCGTGGTCGTGACAAGTAAATAAAAAAGTAAATAATTATTCTGTAGAAACTATTTATTCTAGCGTTTGCTAAGTAGGTTGATAGTATATGTTATATAAAATGGATAATGTATAAAGAATAACGATAACAGTGAGCATCTTATATGACAACCAAAAAATCAATCAATTCGTTTACACTACTAATACAAATGGTTTTGATAGGATAACGATTTTAATTTAAAACTGTGAATGTGAAGTAACAAATATTATAGTTATTCGATACTGCGTAAGTGGTAAACAATATAAGTCTATTGGCTAAAAAACGTAACGTTACTTAGTAACTTAGCATCTCATCAACCTAATACTTCTTTTTAAAGTACTATTAATATTCTGTGTATACTATAACGGAAAATATGTTCTGAGCATGCTATATACAAAACTACAATATTACTCTCATCCCAATGCCTCCGTAGTAGTGAAACAACACAATGGAACGCGTTCGTTTCATCTCGTGATTAATGGCGGAATATCTTTGATTTTCCCTTCTTTATTGTACATATGGGGGATCTTTTATTGATTAGAAATCTTTCCTCAATAGCAAGACTTTAGGCAAGTTTTCTGTGTTATACCTACTTACGTTAATTGTCATAATTTCCATGTAAAATTGTTAGTATATCCTAGCATAATTGAAAACTAAGTTAAGCATAGTGCAAACCCTATTTCTAAATTAAATTACAATAGAACTCTGTTGGTGCATAAGGATTGAATACATACATATACATTTACGTCATTTAATCCCTTTCGGGATGGACAGAACCTTGACGACATGTAAAAAAACCTTGGTCACTTATTAGTACCATATCGGGGTTGCGTTGTCATAATGGAACATTGGTTACAGGTTGCTAGCCTATCGCCCAATACATTCAATTCCCCCTATTTGCCTTAGTCGCCTTCTACGACATGCTGGGAAGAACGGTAGCTAGTTAGCATTATTTTACGTCACAGCCTAGCACGAGAGAGGATTGAATATAAATTACAAAAAACTCTAATGCCACCTAGAAACTTAGCAGGTATATAAATGTCATCTTTATATTGTTATTTGCATGGAATATGTATTGATAGAAAGTTTGTTCATTGAACATCCAATTCAACTTAGAAATATGAATTTCATAAGAAATATTATCTCCGAACCTCTTGTAAGAAGTCGGTAACTAGCCTCTTTTATCTTTTAGAAAAATGAACCTTGTTTGGTTTTATCTATGGTAAAGTTTCCTTTAGAGATCCTTCTTGTTTGGGATCAATTTTAATAAGATGCATTTGTGTAGTATTGGCAAGTTTTCCTTCAAAGTCTAGAAGTCCTTCTTTTCGTATTTTATTCATGCTTTAAGTGAATTTTGTTTTACTTTATCAAAAAGGTAATAAAAATTTATGTTATACTCACGAAACGTAGTTACACACCAAAAAGGTAACTTTAAGTTTCATTATTCATTTGTTGAAATTAAATACAAAATGGCGTTGAATAATTCACCTTGGTCATTCGTATATCCCTTTCCAGTGGCGAGAGCACCAAATGATGTATGACAGAGCACCGCAAATAAACGTAAGCATTTGCATAATATTGAAACGTCAGCGATACGGATCCTCAGAGTTCATTAACGTAATTGATCGGCGCTCGGTCCAGAATCAATCGCATGTCCCGATGTCGATTTGCATTAATCAGCGGGCGAAATGTCACGCCACATGCGTCAGTCAAGCCCCTACCTACCCGTCAAAAAGGAGCCAGCTCAGCAAAATAAAAGCCGCCCGCCTAACATCGCAAACAGCAAAACAATGAAGACTCAGTTTCAAAACATACAAGTTTGACATCTGCCAAACGCGGGCAAACACAATACGGAGTAAGGCGGTCGTACACATCCGACTTAAATCAAATAACTAGATATTTGAGTTGGTGTATTGCTTTTGGCTTTGTGCTGCTCCAGTGCAATATCATCACGCGGATGTTTGCGACTCAAGGGGTTGCAGTATGATATTGCCCCCGCCCTTCGCGTGTTCGGGCTTTGAAGAGGCGTCACGGTGCTGCGAGTCAGGCGCGTCACGCAGCGAGCGCTCCGCTCATCTCTCTAATTGCCTTTTTTCTGGGGAGTGTGCGGCGTTCACCCGTATCTTCTCACGTCGCAATTACGGAGACGTCTTATGATAAATCTACCGTAATTTGCATGAGATAGCATACGCTTTCAACTTTTAGCGGCGCGCTACTTCCTCCCGCTGTCGTTTATTACATTGAACACGTCCTGGCGAATAAGAATGGGCTTTTTAACTGCACCTTACTTTACAATGAGAGCCCAAACATTAACTTTGCACGTTCTTAAAACAGATAGAGTCTACAGAAACACTTTTTCGCTATCTGGTCTGGTGAGACGAGGACAATTTTCGTAGCTATTTTGACGAGCACTAAGCCAAATTGCAGCGGTTCGACGAGGCAATTTTTGTTGTGCAATTCCGTCGCATGTTTGCACGGGGCACAATTTTATTTCGTGGATGTGCATTCATACAATTTTCTCCGCGGAAATAAGACGGTAAGAGACAAACAAAACGTCCGTCGCAATGCCTGTGTTGCAGGGAATCTTTGGCCGTCCTCCGATGTTTTTTTGCAGCCTCGAGATTTCACCGAAGGGTAGGTTTGGGGAGAAACCGTCGTGTTAGCACATCGTCTCGACGTCTCCACCCCTCGCAAGAGCACTGCGTGTGATAATGCTTCAAAGAAATCACACCATGGAAATAATGGGTACCGCTTATCACAATACCTATGATATTGCTGAATAGGGAGGAATGAATATTCGTCGTAAGGGTAATGAACTTCACGTCGTATATTTACTAGTTTTTGGTAAAAAAAATTGGAAGTAAGCAAAGTAAGCAAAAGCAAAATAAATATAGCAAATACAGTAAGTAGAAATGTCCTAATTGTTTGAATCTTGTTTGTTTTGAGAACATTCTAGAGCAGTCTGTATATAGTCAATAAAAATATTGACGTGTTTGTTTATTCTAGTCCACGCAATTTTCAAAGCTGTAAATTTTGAGTGTATATAATAAAGTTTCCTATACAATCTAAATAAACAAATAGAAGTGTAAAATATTTACCGACGGTCTCATTATTATAATAATTACTTTTTAATAACAGTCGTAACACATTTCAGAACACATTACTTATTCTTCTACCGCAAAAAACTCTCGTATCATCTTTGAAAATTCTCCACGGAAAATCGTTTACCGAAAAGCCTAGCCGCCTACCCATCATAGCCTGTGACATGTTATTAACCTCTCGGACTTGCCAACTTTGCTAATATGTCCCGAGGACTCAAGGTGTGTCTATTTGATTGAAGACGTACCTACAAAGTTGGTTTATTTAACCCTTAGAAAGGTCTTGCAATTAGTAAGTTGCTACACTGACAGGTCCAAGTTTAAGTTAGTTTGTACTTAGCCAAAATTGAGTTGTTGATCCGCAAATCAAAGGTAAGTTTATTCTAGTCATGAATATGTTGACGCTTTGCGGCATTACTCGGGATTGATAAGGAAACACGATCAAAACAATTAGCCAACAAATTAGGAGGTAAAACCTCAAACAATGAAATTGTCTCGAATCCTCTTTGTTATGTTGTGATGTGATTTATACGTACACATTATCGTTATATATTGCAGAAATATTGTGCAAATTAGTTTTAAATAGTTGTCTATAATCCTTTGTCATCAATATTAACGTGATAATGTAACTTGACTACTTTTTGGTAAATGTAAAAAGCAGGCTTTTTTATATTTACCAAAAAGTAGTCAAGTTCAATTATCGTATTCACAGTTACTTAAACATACAAAATAGTGTTTTAGCAAACTCTATATTCAAGAAACAATAGCATTGGTCAGTCCACTGGTACCAGATCCTCAAATGCTAAATAGTGACAGAAAGGTTTTAATACGTCTTCGTTAAACTACGCGATATTATGTGTGTGTATATTAAAAATAGGAAACCGTGATCTTTGCCTACCCCTCCATGTGCAGACAAGCGTGATATGTATGTCATATTATTGTACCTTCACATGTCTGTTGAAATTAATGACAGAGCAAACAATGTCGACTTGGAGGTTATTAATTAACATTCCTATTATTTGGAACTCCGATTATTAACACCATGACTATGTGCATTTAAAACATTGGCCAACTTTGCCCTTCAGTGTAGTCATGATAGAGATATACTTAGTTAGAGTATGTATATGTCACTGTGACCTTGACAACTGTCAAAGTATTAAGTGATCCTATTTACCACTAAATAGGTTAATAAGGATCAACAATGACTAACCTTGCTTATCATTATATGTATTATACACCATTTTCAACACATATCACTTTCACTTTATTGATATCTGTATACCACTGCATATATATTCCGTTTTTATAGGCCCACTAAGGTTACCCTTTTACACAAAAAAACCAACATCATTACAAGTTCTTTAGACTAGACACTAACATTATTAACGAATTTATTAAAGGTTTATTTTTAATTGTAATTGTTTTTAGTTCGCTAACCTATACTCTTCCTAACATATTAAACATACCAGATGAAGTGCATTCTCATACAAACGACTCCAGCGTGCATTTTATTAAACTGCGAAAACCTCGCATGATTTAAACTGAAAATTCCCAACGTTAACTCATATAACACACTAAGTTTCGAAGCAAAAACGTCTAAAATATCCAATATTAAATGAAAAAGCAACTGGGAAGTATGTGAGAAATTCAAAAGTTAAGTTATAAGGTCCCGTCGTGATTAAATGCAATTTCTTCGCAAAGTGTGTTCCCGGAGCGGAGAACTTTTGCTTTCAGAGTCCTCCGTAGTCGCAGAACTATGCAGAAGGCGATTGTTAGACCCTCGTGCATGCACACGTAGCGTTTTTCACAGGTGACTTAGATTAAAGTTTGCCCTCCAAATTGGAATACTTACCTAAGGTAGATTGATTGGAATAACTAGCTATTAATAGTTATTAGCGTAGCGTAAATGTTAAGATTAACCAAGATTCGGAAAATATAATGTGTTTGGTTGTATGAATTTTAATATTTATTCATGCTTATTTGTTATGTCATTATTATAGACCACACTTTAATTCTAAAGTTTGATTTTGATAATAGGGTTTTATTATCAAACGGCCGTATAACATCATTTAAAAAGAAATGTGGTATCAACTTTTGTCATTATTATATACAAGTCTTTTACCAAAAATGTAATTAGCCCCTGAAATACCTGTAGCCATTTCGTCATTACTATCTGAATCTTTATTGATTTATATAGCATGCGCATACAAGACATTGATCTTATTCTGCAGACACAATAAACCAACCAACACAACAATCAATAACCATTGCACAATAAACCTGTAAAAGGCTCATAAATTAATCAACCTTCCACCGCAACTTTGGCATAAGCCCTAGTCCAACTTTAATAAAGGCGAGTAAGCTGATGACGTCACCAGGTGCAAGGCACTAACTCATGGCGGGCAGTTCATAGCAGCAGCTACCGTTCACGGCTGCATAAGTCTCCCGACCACAGACTGATGGACCCAGCTTAAACTTCGACGATTTAAACTGCTTAGTGCAGCTTAAAACCTTCACCTTTTTTCGAGCTGGCTTTAATTTTGATTATAGTTTTAATTGTTGCGAAGAAGGTGGAAAGAAATGAGGTTTGTTTGTAATGAAGATGGAATAAAACATATTATAATTTGTGATAGTACAAGGTTTTTGAGTCTGCTCTAATATTACTTTAGAGATTAAATTACAAAGACATTTGAATGGAGTCAATTTATTATTTATTCATGCAATATATTAACTATAATATGTGTCGTTAAATTTTACACCTACTTAACAGGTTTGAGAGTTGAGTACAAAATATACTAGACCATTATAGAAAGTATAATTAAAAGTCAATATCAATTTTAAGCACCTACTCTAATACCTAATCCCTAATATAGTCCAGTATAGTATAGTAAGTATGAAATTTATACGAGTACATATTGATTTATAGACCGTGTTAACTGAACCCTAGCACAGGTTCAAGAAAACTCGCCCCTACATCTGGGAATAGCAGATATTCAGGAAATAAACTTGCGCTGAATCCACAAACTAGGTTAAACTAAGTTGAATTTAGAGAATCGCTACCAACGTAAGGATGCAAGATTAAAAGACTCGGGTTTATGAATCGTCTGAGAGTTGGCCACGTCATTCCTATTACAAGGCTTTAATCGCGGCCGCTGCTTGCCAAATTTCGTGGCGGTTGTAATCACCCTTGTGGGGTTATGCCTTTTAATAGACTTTTGCAAGTTGCTGCAACACTCTGCGTTTATTAAAGCACATAATGTCTTGTAATTAGATGGTGTACATGTGGTTTGGGTGTCTAGAGACGTTTGTCCTATTGGGTACATGTATTTAACTTGACTTGTTATCGTTTGATCTTGAGCAACCTAGCGTTTACTTTATCTGTTATCAAATTATAGTTTGACAAAATATTAAAAGATGTATTGAAGAATATGTATGAAAAGTTTCATTTGTGTGAGGGTGACAAGAGTGATAAAATAATTCATGGTGGCAATCAAATTTCTCTATTTATCCTATTGGGGAAGTTGAAATGCAAATATTTGTATGTACATAATAATATGTAAGGAAGAGACGCATGGTTAAATAATCTAGTCATGACAAGAAGTTACTTACTTGCCATTCGTTTTCAGTCTGCAATTCATTCTTGTTTATGTACATTTAAAGCGTCATAGCATCAAGAGCTCATTATAATAAATCAATGTCTTTATAATTTTTTATTTCATTCCCAAATTAAAGGAACGTGAGGAAGGATCCTCGACTCGGCGCGATTTAACGTGTTTCATTAAAATGTTTTGTCGGTGTAATTGCGAGTAATTTAAACGAAGAAGGCCCGGATTCGTGGGCATTTTGTTTTCTTTTAATCACTTATTTTGTTCGAAACTTTTTAAAGTTAACTGACAGTAGATTAGCGAACTAGTTACCTAACGGTCTCTGGCCATGAACTAGCAAACATCAGTTTGTCATGAACTTGAGAGGGTCGGGAGCTGAGTCATCGGTACTCTTTAATTAAGTGTTTCGTGATTTGTATTTTTTGTCTAACCAGTACTTTTGGTTTTATATTGTATTCCGACACTTTTTTTTCATATTATGTTGTTTATATAAATTATTAATAGTACTTTCGATACTTTTAGCTAGTTTCATATAAACACTGGATTTTTGTGACCTAATTTTAAATAATTCAGTGAACCATAAAATATAAAGTTGATGATCCTTGAAGACCCGACTAATGTGACGTAAAAATGGAAGGTACGAACTTGTAATAAACTCTTTAATTTTCTAAGCAAGAAAGAATAATAACGCAAGAATAATAGGCAATCTCTCATTAAGTTCAGGTAAGCAACTTTAATAAATCGACCACTTCGTCTTCTTAAGTAATACATGATATCTACGAACTACGATGCAATTACTAGCAGTCATCTTGGCTAATGTCTAGTGAAACGTTGGCTTACAGTTGCCCTTCGTAATGTATCTGATGTGGTACATAAAACTAAACTCTCATTTAACACAGCGAATATTTACCCAGATATTTCCAAAACAAAAGCACTATCAATTATAGCATGTAAATTTATAGCATCGGATAGAACACAAAACGCGATGAGACAATATATCACGGGTCCACGTAGCAGAACCAGTCGCGAAATTCCATTCTGGAAAGGTGCATGCCAGTTCAGGTACAAGTCACCGCGCATTTAGCATCCGCTGAAATTAAAAGCGAATAGATAGCTGATATTAATGGGCCGCGAGACAACGCAGCAGACTCCTGTTATAAATATGTAACGTGGGATATTGTGCGGCAGAAGATTAGCTTCATTAGATTTTGTTTTATTTGTGTGTTTGGTTCTCTATTTGTTTATCTTATAATTAAAATTTAGACTATCGTGATGCATTTGAAAGAAGATGCTTATACAAGTGCTTTTTTTACAATTATGATATACGATTACAGTGTCACAGTGGTCAATATTCTGATAAATGTTGTAATAATACTTAAAATGTAAATTTACAAGCATGTTATCCATCGGAGACTGACTGCATAAATGTCTAATGACGTGTGAATTGAATCTTGCAATGCACTTAATAATTTATTCGTCACAAAAAGTATCCATTCAATTAAAAGTTTTTAATATGATAATATAAAATTGCAATGGACTCTTATTGGACGCTGTCAGCGTTTACTCAGAAACCCATTATGCATTATAGAGTGGTCCTGAATTTCCTAGAAATTTGTCACCAATTTGTTTGATAAATGCCTTTCCCGCCTTGTTTATGGTACCATGAAGCTATTAAAAAGTATCTATAAAGTCATAAAGTACACATTTTCTCGTTCATTTAATAATAACAACAAAAGTTTTTATGGAATTGAAATATTGTCAAATCACTGCTAGCCCATTGGCTAAATTATTGCATTGACCATTGAGTACTACTTTCTTTTGATTAAAAATCATTTTTTTATTATTTGTTTAAAAACAGTAATTTTTTAAAGATATTTTACATAACACATAATTAAAGCTCTAAGATAACCTTCTGCACAGTGTTCTGTCAGTGTAGGTAATGTAGAGGAAACGCTGGTCCCACGGAGCGTCTTCGTGCGGGGGCGGAAGCTGCGTCAATTAACTTGGTTTCAATGACATATTAGCCTTTGTTCGCTTTGAAACACTGCGTGCATTGTCCTGAGAAAAATCTACAACGCTCATGTGTGAGGTATAGTTATACGACAGTAGAGTTTCATAGATTGAAGTATGAAGTCATCAATATATTATATAGAACGGTTTTACAGTGTTATTTCAAAATTTGTGTGAAAGATTCTACTAGGTATAAGTCCCATAGTCTTTTTAGTGTTCTACTAAAGCTATAATTCAATTCAAATAATATATTTAATAGTTTGTAAACTTTCTGTAGTTTTATTGACATTTGGTCGTGTAAAAAAAAAATTAAATAAAAAATTACTACGTTATGAAAGTAGATGCTCGCATGAAATCTTAAGTAGCAACTGAACAATCACAAGATTTAATATCCTAGTCATCTACACGCCGCTTGTCTCCTAACGCAATTAATTTCACCTAAATCAGTGCTAAATTTAATAGAATCACTGTGAAAACAGAAAGTTTATTGTCAATGTCAAATAAAGAAGATGAAAAAAGTTTTCCCGCTGGTTTGAATTTTGCTCCCGAATTCCTCTTTCACTGTCTAAGTTTTCAAAATAAAAGCCTTTCAGGAGAGTCTCAATTATCGATAAAGACGATATTAAAAATTCGTTTGTTTTGTCCTCGCCTTCCGTCTTGGAAACGGTGTCCCCTTTTTTCTTATTGTTTGCCTTGAGAAGGAGACGGGTGATAATCAGAATTTTAAATTCCCTCCCTCTCTGGGAGTTCTGAAGAAATCATCCGATTTGCAGAGTCGTTAATCACGTAAATTAATTATGCGGACCATGGTTCGCGTTGCGATTGTTTCAACACTGTTCACGCCACAAACAGAGCTTCGTTGTGCCACTTTTTACTTATTTATCGCTCATTTTTCTTGGAACCGGTTACGTATCGATCGGTATCGCATGTCTTTGCGTGTATCGTGGCCGAATCTATACGGCACATCAGAATTTACATACATGGCTGCCGTTCGGTGTACGCCGATGAAGGAACACGCTCCAAATTTATTCGTGAGCATTACAATGTAGCATGTATTCATTTAGGTACCTATAAGTTGGTGCTGCTTTAATGTATTCATGTAATTCGCAAAGCTGCTATCCCCTTTGACTGGCCACGCAACGGATAGACTCGTAGTCTGGAGTTTTGAGCCGTCCATCAAATCCGTAGTACGGGAATGAAGGCTGCACGCAAAACTGGTTAGAAAATTATATTCCATATCTATGCTTTGAGGTTGATTTACTTCTTTATTTTTAACTCGTTAAATACGTCATAAATTTGTTTGTAAAGTTAACTCAAATTAAATATACGTAAGTTCTAATACACATATATTTGACCTTGTATACCACTTTCGCTTCATTCAAATTTTAATATAAACATTCGATTTAGACAGTTAAAAGAATTTCTATTAATAAACGATCCTAGTCAATTGATAGTTTATACAAATTTTACGTTTCTAATCGTAAACATTCTATTTCTTATGTACATTTTATTTTAATAATATCTTTCACTCAAAGGCACTTTAAACTTTATTTACAATCGCCGAGTATGTTAAGTGGGAGTCTGGTATAATTTTCTACATCAGAATAAAGTATTTCGGTTTCGTGCGGTTTGAAAAAGCGGGTTCGCCTGGCAAATTCAAATTCGCATCTTGTGTGCGGCGTACTGGCATCCCATTAGTATCATAATCCTTACCTTTTTGAGTTTTACGTGTAACTTTTGCACTTTGAATCCATTGCTATCTATATATATGAGATGAAAGAGTTTCAAATTATGTAATGGCCGGAGGATTACTGTTATGTTTCTCGAGGTTTAGGGTCTTATACAGATTATATGGTTTTACTTCATTGTTTATTAAAAGTGTTTTATATTTCAGTATATACGGAGTTAATATATGCGATGGTTGATATTATAATAATATTTATAAGATTTATTTAGATATTTTTGTTTATTTCGTTGGTAAATTACTTATGTAATAGGTAGTATTTCTAATCCTAAGTTCCTGCTAAATTTTGGTTTCTCTTAGATAGAAAAGTTGCCTATATACTATCTATTTCCTGGAGTAGTATTTATTTGTAAAATAATTGTTTTAAAAGGTATACAAAAACTCACCTTAGGATGTGCTCTTCTCGGGAAGGCCACTTTAGGGTCAATCTGAAATGATAAACAGTAATATTAATATGAAATTTTCGTATGTTATAGGGAAATTCACTATCTGGAATTAAAAAACAACACATGATTAAAACAATAGTACATTAAAAGCATACGTTTTTGTCACTATTGAAGCAAAGGTTTTAATTTTATACATATTTTTAAACAATACAATGTAGTCATGTCTATCAAGTCAAGGTTAGTATAACACACGAACACGTTTGTACCTAATCAGATTCCTAAGTATTAAAAACATTTATAGGAATAGGGCATACATAGGCATAGAAATAGCGTTATACTTTGATTAGACATCGCAGGAATAGTCAAGGCACTTAGAGACCCACACAAAAATACGGTAAGACTAAAGCGGCATCCATTTACATTTCTATTTGCTCCCCAACACCTAATCAAGGGAGCTAGACACTAAAGCGGCGGCTTAATTAACTTTAAAAAACGGCGAAGAGCTTAGACAATGGTGGCTACTAATCACAAAACGCCGGGGGCGCTGCGCGATAAATTCGGATCGCTCGAACAGGCTCTGGCCAGCCGAAATCCTTCAGCAAAAAAGGCAGTGGAGCGAAAATCCTGTGCCGCGGTACTGTCACTCGATTTCGTCCCTCGTCTTTTTCATGTAACCGAGCGGTACTATTTCATACGCGGCACTGTTTAAGCCCCCAGATTTAGAACGGCGGTGGCCGACTTTTTGCTCCTCTGGCCTCGAAGCTGACCGTTTTTAACGCAAAATATAAACCTAAAGGAGGCACCTTTGACATTTTCTGTGGTTAAACGTTTCATTTTCAGTTGGTGTTTGGACGGCTTTCGGTTTAAAGTCGTTTGTGAGTAAAGCTGGATTTGGATACCACATCCTTAGTGTGTAAAGGGATCTAATATTATTTTGTTGTTCAACTTAATCGCTCAGTCATGTGCTTGGATTAATGTACTAGTAAAAACTACTGATTTCTGCAACAAAATCATAGTTACACTCCTACAATCATATCTTTTACCAGTCTCATATATGTACGTAGAATAAAGTTATAACGTTTAAATTGTCTTTCCAAAATGTTCCCGACGTTCGCTCTAAGACCTTCGACATAATTATTGATGAATTGCTTGTGAAATGAAATCTGAAATTCCCGCCTATACAAAACCTTACAAGCAATTTAATTTCCCCCATAAGTGTGGGCTCCCTTTGTTTAATTAAAACCTTAACGAAATTGTTTCCCACGAAACGCGGCCGCGTAATCATGGAGTAAGTATAAGAGAATAATTCAAAAGATTTTACCCAAGAGTACTACATTATTAGGAGAGCCAGGAAAACGGCTTTACAACGTCATTCATACATTTTTAATTATTTAATTATCATCCAAGTGCTCTGTTACCAGCCGACATCAGGAAATATTTAACTAAATTTGGCCACGCCGCTACAGGTGGGGGCGTGTTTAAATATTTTTCCGCCATTTTACTTATTTCTAGGCAGTCAGTATGTTACTTTGTTCGTATACATACTTCGTATTAAACAATATATGACTTGTTAGCTAAATAAATATTATTAAATGTTGTTAAGTCTTGTAAATAATGATAGATTAAATTGGCAAATAAAACCCTTTTATACTACATATTTAAATTTTGATACTGAATAGATACATGTACCAATGTCATTATATATCTATTGACATTTGATAGCTTTGTTGTAAAATAGCTATTCCAATTGTTACAAACGTATTGGATTGAGTTGAAAGAATTGTAAACATTTGAAAAATATTTTTACAAATTACACGCCCGTTAACCGCATGCAAGCCGCGTATCATACCAATTACGAGGCCGGTCATAAAATATGTACAAAATAAAGTGATGCAAAATATTTTTCTGGTAGCTTTTAGCGGTGGCACGCAAGCAATTTTGTAAACGTTATAAAATGACCACGAGGAGTGTACACAGCAAGCAGAAAAATCATAAAATCCCAGATGGTGGCGCTAAAACGATTAAGGGGTCGATGATAAATTTTAACGAGTTATTTTAATGGCGGCGATCGGACTGGTGGGCATGCCTCCGATAGGAAAATACAGTTTTACTTTGCCAAATATTTACATTGTGTAACCAGTAAGCTCCGACTGAATTTTCCCCCGACATACTTTATGAGCTTTACCGGCCAACTTGTACCTATGTGAGCTTTTTGTTAGGGTCTCCTATACCTTTCTTGTTTAAAAGGTAACAAATAATTTAATATGAAAGTTTAAAATTTTTGAACGTAATTAATAAAATAAAATATCATAACTAATCATAAATATTTAAATAGAATTGATTATATAAAAAAAGCTGGTATTAGTTACTTGAACAATCGAAAAATCTTCACGCACAACAACAACCGAATCCTATCCAAGTGACATGAAGCATTAATTTCCCCTTGGCTCGGCGTACAAGAGTCTCAGGGCCCATAGGTGCGAAGAAAGTTTAATGACGTGCCGAGTCGATTGTCGTGGAGGGCGGCCTGAGTGGGCACCGCATCATTTGCTGTTCAGCCTGGGAGGCACTCTAACTCCTAATTGGAACGAATTTGGCTCCAGGTGCAACACTTGAGTCGGCTGCGAGCGCCGGCCGACGCGCCGCCGTTCGCCTTGAGTTATTCGCTTGCAGCGCTGCGGCTTCCCCGCCCACGTGAGCGCGATTACTCCGCTCAAATTAAGAACAATATTTACCCTCGCAGCTGAGATAAATGATATTGCACCGTTTAGCCCAAGTTTATGTTAAGTGACGACTTATGTACCCGCATTCTTAGAATAAGCTGGTAAGGTGCTGGCTCGGCAGAGCGAGAGGAATGCACCTCGCGACTAATTGGGAAGAGCGAGAGCGGCGAACGATCAACACGACACGTCTCCTCTGCAGAGTTAACGAGCCGCGACTTTAGTCCGTAGACAAATTGCTCTGTTGAAAGATGGCTTAATAACATGACATTGTTGCAATTATCTCTACCCCTTTTTGCTTATCTTTGCTCTGCATATTTTCCAGCAGCCAGTCTCGAGTATTTATTCAGCTATTCTAGACACTCAGAGTCAATATTGCAATTCGCTACGCCGTAGAAAAAAGTAAGTCTGCGCAAACTGTTATGGCTTGGCTAAATCCCACTTAAGCGGAAGACGCCTGTAAGCCAACTTGTAATAATATCGCCTAGGGAGAGACTCGACAAACGTCATTACCGGAGCACGCACAAATATGCAAGGCAGGTAAGGTATATTTTCATGCGACGGCGGAGGAATTTTATCGCCGGTTTAATTCTGTCGGAGAGAAAAAGGCGGCGGATTCCTTTGAAGGTAACATGAGAGTGCGGATCACGTGGGAACCGGCACACCGGCCAGTCGCTCCTCGCACCTAAGTGGCACCGAAATTTCTTTCACTTTGTTAGATATTACTTTCTCTTAAATACTCAGACTCGGAAAAAGGAGCGTAACCTTATCCATCGCTCAAACGTTATTTGTTAGGCCTTAATGCGGTTCAAGCAATAATGTGCCGCACAAATATTGTTTCGTTCGCAAACAAAACCCTGGTTGTTAGTTCTTGCTTTAATTTATTTGATTTCTTGTACTAAAATTATGTTGTAATTGTTATCATTAATTATTATTTTAACGACTATAAAGAATTTTATTTAACAACACTTTGAATAAGTCTGTAACTAAAATCCTAATGATGATTTAAATCACGACGCAAACTTTTGTTAGCATTACGAGTTTATCTAGCAAAAGTTGATTGACTAACATCAAGTGTGTGTACTACGACGATATTGATTAGCTTTTATTCTAAATTTTCAATGCTTATAAATACTTAACTTATCCGACAACCAATTTGGACCAAATAAAAGCCTCTAAACACACGACAAGAATAATCCACTGTATTATCTAGACACAGAACAAGCCGCTTCCGTGTAACGTATTCTATTATGCGGCCACATCACCGGAGTCCAAATGTCGGACCTCGGGAAGTTTACTCTGAACCGGGAGAAACTTTTCGTGCATACGAAACGTCTGTCAAGCAAACATAAACCGAAACACGAACTTGTATCTACTAGTTACAAAACAGTTTAGGACGGATGGCACGGGAAGCAAATCGTTCCAGTGTGCGGGCTTGTGAAGAATTCTGTGGGTTAATTTTGGTTTAAAAAGGATTGAAAGTTTAAAACAAGCGATTGTTTTCATTATAAAATTGGCCCATAAGTTTGTGTTTAAAGAGTTATATGTATATTTAATATTGTTAAGAGACAATACACTGCTTTAAAATTATAAAGTAAAATAAAGGTAACAAACTATTCGCTAGGGTTTTATTAAAATAAGTGTCATTTTGTAAATTTGATCTTCAGTTCAGTTGTGATCTTCATATGTACATCAAGATGTTTATTTATATATCTTCAAAACTCATAGAACTTTTGTAAGAAATACACACAACAAAACATCTAATACAATTTCCTAAACCCAACCCAGACATCACCGCGTTCCAGAATCGAAATCAACTGACGATGTTATTCGTCAACAAGATTCGGGAACATTCGGGAACAACTTGGCTTTATTAAGAATTCCGTGCGTTGCATCCCTTACGCCTTACGTCCTACATTACATAAACTCTGGCTTGACTTATTATTTCGGGAGAGCTCGTGACGTACAGGCTGTGTTTTTCTTGGTTCACAGGAGTTTTGACTTGGTGTGAGTTTGAATGTCCTTGTCTACTAATGAAGGTAGCTATGGTTGCTTATTTAAGCGGTGTTTTAGTAGGTTAAATATTAAGTATTATTCCAATTCAATATAATTTAAGGATATAGATTTTTTGTAATTTTACTTATGTTAATTTATTAAATAACAAGCTATTATGTTCTAATACAAGCTTTCCATCTATTCGATATTTCATTTGATGATATCGCACTGATTAATGTTAGGTAAATTAGTCAGTAATTCTCTTTTTAATTCTTTTAGTCTCGAAATAGCAGATATTGTTACGTTGTAAATTTTCACGCATATTACATCTTCAAATATAAACAGTTGCGAAAGTCGTAGTAAAATTCGTAGTCACAATCCGAGTGTAAGGCTCGTATCCGAATAGCCTTAAATCGTGGATCATTAATGAACTCGTTATAACGTTAATCGCCGCCACAATTGGACGGAAGCGTGGCATTTGAGCGACATTAAAAATGTAGGGAACCTCATTAAAGATCCTTTCGTTTTTGAACTTAACGCTTTGTGGAAAATACCAAAAAGTTAGTGACCTCATTGGCTAAAAGGTGGAGGCGATGTACGTATTTGTATAGTAAAGAGGATTTAATAAAGTTAATCTAATTTATGATTCATTCAACAAAATTTTTCTTGTTGAATATACGTCATTCAATAATTGCTCGTTATTGTATTAGGTCTATAAATATGGTTGGTTATACATACATTCAATGCCTATCAGTTTACATATTTATTCTTTTTTATGTATTAAACTAAATAATTATCCTAAAAATAGGTTTTTTTTTAATATTTCAACAAGGTTTTTCATCACGAACTCTTTTATTTTATTAACCAAACAATAAAAAGGCTCGAGACACGTGTATTACAGCCTTGGTCTTCGGCATTTACAATTTATGCAATAATTCAAATAGCATAGCGCGGCATACAGCGAGTTATGCCAGGACACGGCAACATACTTCAATGGGAGCATTCGAAAGCATTTATTTTCAGAGACGGCCCTGGTAACCCACTCGTATTTTCAAATTCAGCCAGCGAACGTGTTTGGTGACAATATGAATTTATGATCATGATAGAGTAATCTTCTGAATGGAGTTTGTTCGGAGATAGTGGTCAATGTTATAAAATATAAACTGGTGTGTCAAATTTAAGTAGTGGTAAGGCGTTGAGCGTAGAGTATTATTATAACTACACTGCTAAGTAAAGACTATTTAAATTACTTAATAGTAAAGTAGATTAAAAGGTTTATTAAAGGATAATTGTTGTTTAAAAGCTGGTTAGGGAAAACACAAGATTCCTGGGATCTAACACTTATTGTATATTTTACTGCTACGGTAAAATACCATCTCTATTAAAACAAATTGTCTCTGTATATGCAATACTTAGTGCTCGGCAAACTACCTTTAACTTATGTTCTTCTATCCAAATCTATCTATATCTTCTAAAGAAGCTTCACAACCATGCTTAATCTGAAGAAACTATATTATGAATCGCTTCTGTACTCTCTATTCATATAGAAGAGGTCTTAAGAAGCAATACTCTCATTCAATACTCATTCTTAAGCACACTACTTGAACAGATAAACGGGGGTAGAAGTCGTAAACACAAAAAGCCTATATAACCCCACTGTTCCGGCTCGGACAAAAGGACGTCCCTTCCGGCGCAGGGCGAAGGTTAGGGAATTTTTAATTGGCCTTTCGGATAAAACTTTCACAATGGACAGAGTAACAATGCAGTTTTACATATAACCTCCTCGTATCAGGCTTTCAAAGCGAAGGTTTATTAGTTTAATCTTATAGTTTTGCATATTTAACTATAGTACATATAACTATTGTTGACAGAACTTCTACCTTATATCTCTATATCAATGGTCGACGTAGAATACTAAGACTCTAGTCAAAATTTGAGTTTGTCAAAAATTTTACACATAAAATATATTAATTAACTGTGACGGAATCGATATTATGTCTCTTACCAAGAGATCTTATGTCTATAATTCTGTATATAAACAAATATATAAAGTTATATAACATACTTTCTATAAGAGATCGAACGTTCGTACTTTCTACTTTATGGAGAGGCATTTTCATTATTACTCGTTACGCCTGATTGAATAAAGAAACGTCTTGGGAGCGAAATCGTCCAAATATTTTCCACCTTGACGAGTGGCTGAAACTTCGCGTAACTTCGTTTCGATATTTGCAAGTTTCGTTCGCCAAACGAAATGAATTGTGCGACAAACTCGGGAATGATAAAAAGATGTTTACATTTCTCTAACACCTCATTTTGCTAAATTGAAAAAGTTAATTCTTTTGAGGAGAAAGTTAAGAACTCTGACGAATTCATGTTTGTGTAACTCTATGTTTGTACCTGGTTTTTGTGCTTTTGGAATCATGTGACTTTTTCATGTGACAGCACTTTTAATGGCTTAAAACCATAAATCAAAAATTATTATAATTATTACTCATAAATAATAAACTATAGTCACGTTGACATTTTTTTCTCTCACAATTATTAAGTCTCCTACATTATCGTCCCTCTAGCTATCATATATACGGTGAATATATAAAAACATGAATATAATAATAATTGCAATAATTTACGTACACATTTAAATAAAATTACTAAATAATCTCACCCTACACAAGTACAACTGTGTTTGGACAGTGCATGATCAAAACAATTGAAAATTGAATAAACTCGCAAAATTCAAATTCGATCAGACAGCGTACTTCCTTATTGAACAAATGAGGAAAATATTTCCTTTTTCCGTTCAATTGGCACGGCTTAAGCTAATCTCACGCTAGTCTAGTACAATTTAATCAAAGCAAACAAGAGGGTCGAGGTGATTTATCTAGATTATTCACTGCTGATCGTTTTCTATCGATTTGTTTTTCTAGGCAAGGAGCTTGTAGACTGTGCTTCCGGAAATTAAAATTTGAACTGGCAGGAACATGTTTGATCACCTTTTTAGAACTACGGGTACGATATGTGTTTGGCTTTTAATATGATTATAGGAAATAGGAATATTAAATGTATATTAGTTTTATGGCGTGTCAAGCATGTATAAAAGCTAAGGATTAACAAAAAAGGATTTGAGTCGCAATGTTATAATAAAGTTATAATTTCATATTTTAAAAATTACAGTTATGATTTCAAAGTATGCTAAATAAGAAACATATATATAAATTTCTATTACCTACTCATTGATTATTTTATTGTCTGTCTTATACAAATTTGATATTACACGTAATAAACTGTACCTATGATAAAGATAAAAAACCTTACTTATTATTAAAGCTCTACCAATCTTCACAATGCATAAACAATCAACAAGTTACCAAACCAGAAACCTTGAATCTAGAATATTCTTTTGGCACTGCGGTCCATACCTTGAATCTGTTTTATGTTAGCAACCGTAATTATGTGTTTATTTTTGGAAGGTTAAGTGCAGTTATATTTAAAGCACTTGAAAATGTATTTTGAGGACACAAGTGGTCTTCGGATCAAGGGAAGCTGGTTAACGATTATCTCTCTGTATGATTTAATGTAAGTATTTAGTGTGAGTTAACAACCAGTAATCTAAAAAATATATTTAGTTAAAATAAAGTTCACAGGACATTAAAATCACGGTTTAAATACAACCTCGGGTCTCTTTCTCTCGTTATGGTTTCTTATATTCAATTTTTTATACCGATATGTGTACTAAATGATATGTGTCATCATGTTCCAGGGATCTATCTTTTCAAGACTTACGAAAACGGCTTGTGTGTAAAATATGTGTAGTAGGTAATAATAATATTATACAATAATAAATGGAATACTATACCTTCTTTCCATCTAATTCATGTGTGCCTTGTGCTAATACTTTGTCTACACTAGCTGGGTCGCCGAATGTGATGAAACCAAAGCCCCTGAAACAATCAAATATAAATCTTATTATATACTAATTACATTACATATAAGTATAAGTGTAGCATATTCGCCGTGAAATTACTTAATGTGGTAGTCCTTTAATGGTAATATCTGGTCTTATGAAATATCAAAATGTACATTGTTCTAAATGAAGGCTATATGATGAAGAACAATACAATTATAGGTACAATAACTGAATCAAACAATAAGTCACGACAAATAAAATGGTACAAATTAACTTTATAATTCCAACAACGTTTTAAAAACGTTATAAATCTTTAAAGACTACTTGTTCCCATTAATCCTCCCAACCACACCCTACGTCCAATATTTGCCTCAACCGCGGTTATCGCACCTAATGTGCAAAAAAGTGTTCCATTTCTTTTGAAACATGTAAACGGAATTAACACAAAGAGCCTCCCAAATGAACTAAATTGTTTTCGCTTAATAATTCAAATGGCTAAATTGAATAATACCGTTTCCACCAAAGCTGGAAAGCCGGCCCGGCGATAAATTATAAAAAGCCTTCTCCACTCTAGGACTTGCAAAAATCACAATTTATAGAGCGTTTTAATTTCACTTAGCCGATTCATATTTTACATGTGGTAGGGTGGCAACCCCAATTTATTCTTTGAGCGGCTTGAGGAAAATTTAATGAAAATGTCACATGTTAAGTTTATATGTTGAGAGATTTTAGTAAATATTTATAAAAAAAAGTATTAATATAAATGATTATAACTCGAAACATCTGTGACTAAAATTTCGATTAAAAAATCTATTATAAACTTTAATTGAAATGTTTATACAATGTAATATAACTGGTTTAATATCTTGTAAAAACATATGAAATAAAGAACAAAAGATCACTGTAACATAGTTGAAAGCTCGTATAAATATTGTACCTATTATTTAGAATACAACCACGTTGTGAATACTAACTAGACTGGAGGCAGGATTTACAATACTCGAATGTAACACGCGGTTACAAAATTGAAATTGCAAAAATGCTTACAGAGTTTTCTTATTGAAAAAGAGTGCTTGGGTCCACAATCTAGCTGTTTGTGCGTGCTCCCACCCTTAATACGCTAAAGAGGTTATTCCTTTGTGCCTAAAATTATTCCCACCTTTTCATAATGTGAAATATTTTTTCTCTTTTGTGGGCAAAAAATGTAGGGTTCATTCAATCCAATTATGTTATTGGTTTTGCTCATGTGTTCTCAGAAATGAAAAGTGCTCTGAACATTTTTTGAAACTACGTTTCTTCAACTATTTTTTGAATTACTAAACCCAGTGCAATTATATATTTCATTATATTATTTACTTGTTAGACGCATTTTTGAGAGCGTTCCTAAAATAATGAAATGAATGAAAATATCAGTAGGAAACATGCAAAGAGGAGAGCGTTCGAGTATGAAAATTGAAAATAACGAAGTCTTCGTTCTCACCGCGGTTCAAGAAAACTTGGCAAAAGCCATTGAACATAGACCTACGACACTCTTCCCATTATCTGCAATTGTACGCAACACGCACTAGAGGGAAGAGTCTCGACAGCTCATCTTGTACTGGTCGTGTCTTCCTAGGTACAGGCAAGGCCCTTCACTCAATGGAGTTACGTTCTACTTGTCTTTAAAGAGTCGATTCCTTATTTTCCTATATAGAGGAACAATTCAATTCTGGCTCACAAATAAATACGGTAATAGGGTTGTGCCCGTTTGTGTCAATCCAATATTGAAATGCGGAGTCATTTTCTGACGCCATTACCTTACTCTGAAACTGAATTTTGTGCTAACGAGATTTTCACAATTTATTTTGTAACTTCTTTATTTTAATACATTTTTTAAAATACTTTTTTTAACAAATATGGCTTGCTAACAATTATGGCTTTTACCTTTTCTGTGTTAACGATGTTTCATATTTATAATTAATAATTACTTTTGAGTCTCAGGTCACATATTTAATAAAGATTAAAAGTAATATTTTTATTCCATTTACGTCTTCCTACTAACTTCACCGATCCAGCATTAGTCATGTCCGAATCCACCAACGATCCGTCTCAGGAAGCTAACGTCATAACTCACTCGCAACTTGTCCCATAAATTTGTGCTTTAAGAGCTTAGTAATTAGTACTTCCATTAACTAACGCACTACTTTCAATGTTACACTGCTAGTTGGACTAGAGCTGCGGTTTCCTGCCTCTCTTGGTTATGCACAATGGAGCTTAAACGGCTCAGCGTGCTCGCGCCGACCGCACACCCTTAATTTATGGATGACGAGATTTTGATACTACCTGCACTTTATAGGCTGTTATTGTCCATGAACGAGGTAATCAAGTCGAGTCCAGTTGCTTACTAGTAGGTTTGCATGAATTGATTTTAATTGTCTTTATTTTCGAGGTATAATTTATCAATAAACTCTATTTAGATAGTGTAGTATGTCAGTCTAATTTTCAACGTGTGCTTCTTTGAAGGTATTTAAATGTCGTAAATGTCTGTAAATAACGTCTAAAATTAATTTTGTCGTATGGTTCATTGGTCTTGGTGTTTATTACTCGTCTAATACTAATACTTAAGAAGTTTAATAAATTATCTGATATAAACCTCACAAAGTGTATTAATTTTAAGTTTCTTTTTAATTCATATAATTAATATATAGAAGACTAGAAACAACTCCAACGTGCATACGATTTTATCACTCCTAATACACATAAAGTTTAATGGACGTCGCACGGCCACACAAAGCTGAAGGAAAATGAAACAGAATACAAAGGGAAAAAACATGGCGCGCGTTTCCAGTGTTAATTAACGAACAATAGTTACTTCAACTATCGAAATCGAACCGATAATCGACGCTCTTTGTGTATGGACAATGCTCCAAGAAAATAAATATGGGGGAGACAAGCTAAAACACTAAACCGCAACGTCAGGAACAAAAAGCTGGAAGGGTGATTACGGACACGTAGCTGCCTTTGTTAGCACTTGGGCACCGAGTGAGCACTCGATCAGATTTCTTCCCACAGAACCCTAGGCTATTTGGTACTCGCCCTTCATGCATTTCAACGTGGTGAGAATATCGGATATATGTATGTGTGGGCTCTTTGTATTAAGGTGTTTATAGCCCCTTATATGATGTATTAGTGATATGTTGCAAAGCAATCGCCATATATTATACATATATTTTAAGCTCTCATATATATTCTATTTACACGTTCTTGACATTGAATAAATAAAGGATTTAATTTTGTCAAAATCTAGCAAAATAGTCACTTATTTTGTCATCATGCTTATTAGATATAAGCGTATACTTGTAGTACGTTTGTCTAACAATACGGCGCTTACGGAGCTTAGCATCCAAAATATTCAGACTATTGCTCTGTTCAGCGTCACAGACATCCAATAACATATAGCCACAGATTGAGTCGGCTCTACATTCATAGCACAGCGGCGCCCCCTAACGACGGCAATTACTGGAGGAATTAATATCACGGTCTAAATGTTGCTCTCACGTATACGTATTGAGTGCAATATTGTCTACTTTATTAGTTCTCGGGATAAATGGCTACAATGTCGTAATTCCAACCCTATTTCTATCTGCGATTGCCTCCGTTGCTATTTAATCTTGGCGATTAATTAATGCTTGTTGCGGCC
Organism: Leucoptera coffeella; assembly: GCA_030578115.1. Classification (NCBI taxonomy): domain Eukaryota; kingdom Metazoa; phylum Arthropoda; class Insecta; order Lepidoptera; family Lyonetiidae; genus Leucoptera; species Leucoptera coffeella. The sequence goes on along the minus strand of JAMBLF010000707.1, from coordinate 48,842 downwards.
TCTGAAACTGACAGATTCTTTCTGCTCCTGACAAGACTAACATCGTCATCTTGTTTGCTATCCAGTTGGTTACTAGATTCTTTATTTTTAGCCTGCTAATTACCTTGTGGAATGAGCAGATACATTAGCAGTTCACTTGTCTTAGTTGATTTATTTTTCTACTTTTAACGACCCTTTACATCATACATATACATAAAGACATAGTCTTTACTAAACAAACTAAACACTATACCTTGATAATCATCATCATACCCAATTTTCAACACGTTCACAATTTTTTTACATTTTAAATCTAGTCCGTTTTACACAAGCTCAGATTAGTGTAAAAAAAGAGAATGAAAAGAGGAGGCACGTGGTAGAAAATAGCCAATCTGAAAGAATGGGAACACAGGCGTCCTGATCGAAATTAAGTAATCCAATAATTAATCTAAATGGAGCGTACAGCCGAATGCTTCAAAACAATCAGCCCTCCCGCAAAATACGTGCATTAAATGAAGTGAATCGCCGCCGCTCTAGGGAGATCCCTGATAAATTAAATTGATTAGAATCCCGTCCAAAGCCGACGGGCGATGTACGCAGCGCAAAAATACGAGCAAATCTACTGAAAAATAACACGTTTAGCTGATCAACTTCCCTGCCGGATTACTTTTTGCCTTTGTGTTTTTAATTCCCCTTCTTTATCACTCTTTTTATATACACTTTATTAATACATCTATCAGTAATAGAAGTAGAATAGCGTACGTACAACCGAAACAACCAGTTCTAAATTTACCCTGCCACAAGATGTCAATAGCGAGAGTCGGAGTGTCATCCGCTCTACATTTGTGCGGCGCTGGCTTATCGCTAGGGGTGCAGGCTCTGTTTATTTATTACCAGAATAGTAGCGCGGCCTAGCGACCTATAACAGCGTATGCCTTAGTACACAAATTCGGGGGCCCTATTCTGCAGATACGACTCCGCTGTCGCCAACTGATTCAGACGAACGCAGACTTTGATTAATGTCACTACGCCAGTTGCGAGGCGCAATTCAAATATCAACCTCATACATGAGTGTCGATTGCGTGTCTTTAATTAAAGTAGGTTTGTTGACGGTATGAGATTATTGGGATGTAAGATGTTGTGCTTGTAACGGTTTGTGCTAGTTGGGGTTTAGAATTTAATGTGTTAGAACTACTTAGGAATTATCTGACGAAAATATTTAGAAATGTATGTATTATTAATATTATAAATTACATTATACGAATATTAACAATACCTATAGGTACTATAATTATGGTTTTAAGTAGGTTAAGAGGATAAAAAAGTTTATAATACAAAAGTATTTGATTTCGACTTTCGAATTCTAATTAATCCTTGCATTCCAATTATAAGTTCAAACACTAGAAACAATTGATCCTAGCATTATAAACTTGTTTAATCCGATGGAATAGAACCATCCAATTAATAGGAACCGAAATCCTCAATGCAGCTTAATGTAACAAATGCATTACCAAGCTGATTATTCGGACAATGAATATCGAGTGAAATTTCCTAGATTTCGCACAACCGCATTTCTGTACAATTGCATTAGCTAATTTACGGAGCTGGGCAGTGAAAGGATTTTAGGTACCTTAATCTTCTCATGCATGTTTTTTCAGGTTTAATCGATTCAACGAAAATATCGTTTTGTAACAACCATTTTAGAGATAATATTTGATCCAAATTAATTTCAATACGTTTTTAAATGTAAATAAAGGCGACATTTATCTGTTTGCGTACGCCATCTATCGTTAAGGTGTTCAACCAAGTCACTAACCACGCCCACTTTTCTTTAGTATGTATTTTAGGATACAGTATAAAAAATATGGGCATCGTTATTTCTAAATATAGAACAATTATATTATAGACTGCATATGTAGAAAACATCAGGTTATATTATCGGTAGAGCTTATGTTTACATTTTTCTTTGCGTTTTGTTTGATCTAAAAAAAATTATATTTATATCCTTAGATATAACTATGATTACAATTATTATATAATTTATGTAAACTTATCCCTCTATATCATCTTTACAAGCTGCTATGCCTCTGTTCAATTATGCGTGTGATACAATACAGGAGTAGCGATGAATACAATAATTTGACCTAATTATATTAATATTTGTTTACTTAACTGTTGGCCATTGTTTACAGTTCGGAACAAGGATCCCGCGATAGAAGCCAGTGTGTACCCTGTTAATAATTACATTAGCTACTAACGTATTACTTGTTATTGAATCCGCGAAATGTTTACCAATGTGGGCTATATAGCTTTATTACGTCACATTATATACTTACATTATATACGACTATACTTGTCATTTAAATATTATAATTACTTGTAATGTAAAGGTTCGTGTTTATTATACTAAACTCCTAAATTAAAATGAAAATACAAACATTTATGTTTTCACGAAGGATTACGATCCTTGCGCATGGTTGAGTTATTCCTTTCTGCAATTGCGGAGGTAGTAATTCTGTGACCATATTGAAACTATTTCCAAATCAGTATAAATAAAAGCATATAAGAAACAATAGGATTTGAAAAACCAATTTCATTAAATTTCAATAAATGCTTGGTTTTGAAATATGTGATTACAGTAATTATTATTTTTTATCTAGAAACATTAATAACAACAAATAAAATTTTAAAATAAATACAATTTTCCAGTGCCCCAATTATCGTATTTTTCTTGCTACGTATACCAGCAATTGCCTACTCTATAATATAGTTGTTGATATATTAATAGGCTGCACGATAATAATATACTAAAGTTACTATTCAGTAATCAACACTATTGAAACCGCAATTAGTGGCTATTCATAAGCTAACAATAAATAATTACGTATAAATTATAAACAAGAGTCGAGCGACTATTCATTTGCAATGTGCAGCACATTAATCTACAGCTATCTCAGTTACCAACCGCAAATTAATTACATTACATACTAGATTATGCTTAAGTACAGCTGAATATTTCCAATAAATTATTGTCAGGATCGGATATGGTTTATGGGCGGGCGAATCGCGTCATTTAAAGTATGTATGCACGAAAAAAATATATCTATACAGTGAATACCAAATGTATGTGAATGTGTTGAAATCTCTAGTGTACTTTTAGTCTAGTCTAGTAAACGTTTAGTGGTGCTCTGTATAATTAATTATCAAAACTTTCGTGGATCTTGATATTGATATTCATAATTATATTTAGCATATTTACGTCTCACAAAGGCCCTCTGTACCATTGAGGTACCATAAGATGACAACACACACACATATTTAGAATATAATGTTCTCAATATTAAACAGATGATTTTTCAAAGGACACAATAAAGACTGGTTTGTACATAATTTACTGGCTAATTCTTAATTGACTCTTTATAGGCCTAACAAATTATTTTTTCATACTCTTCACTATTCATTATAATGAAACCTATAGAACCAGTAACCACACATCCTGCGACATTCGATGCATCCGGTTTAAATGCAATACATCCATTAACCATTCATATTGGGATCAAACATAATATTTTATTTCGATACTTCAGTTCAACAATTGCCGCCAACATCGTTTGTTACTGACGGCCCGTCACTAAATAATTAATGTGGAAGTGAAAAATAAATGTCAGGACTCCAAACCAGATATGGGAATTTATTTATGGCATCTCTTAATAACAAGAGCACGAGTATGTTCTCTTATTAAAACATACGAGTATGTAGTACATAATACACTCAGGATATGCCTTTCATACAATTTGTTCCTCGTAAGAGATATGATGATTAAGTTTGTTTGGTGATCAAGGAATTAAAGGAGGTAAACAATTGTTAAGCTCGTAGATACATATATATCTGTATATAGATATATCTGGTAAAAGATATGATATTACAATCATTTATTTATTTATTTAATGAATACGAATTTCCTAAATTTGAGTCTCCAATGACTAAAATATATTGACTTAGTGATTGTGTATCTGTTCTTAAACACATATGTAGCTACTAGTTTTTTATTACACTACAAATAACAACCAAGCCACAAAGAAAATGCAAGCACAAGAAATGGAATTATAAAAGGTCATCTCTAAGATCTCTGGAGTTTTATTCAAAGATTTATTACGCAAACCAGCAGGGCAGCCACAAACAGAGCAGATCCAACATGATCAAGGGTTTCCCAGCATCCCTTTTCACAATCATATTTCATCTTTTAAGCCATAATTTCTTAGATATGAATTCGCTTAGTCACTACTTTTTCTTTCACTGAAATATGGCTGACGGATCCCCAAACGACTGGCAGGGTGGCGCGAAATAGAAATTATAACGCTCTCGAACATTGCATACTTCAGATATTATTTTAGTATCACATAAGAAACTATAATTCTGATTATAAAGCTACAAATCTTTGCAAACTGAAGAATAAACACACCGTCATATTTATACCCTTACCCTAACCACTATTTTCTCCAATATTCAATACTTCAGTCGTATACAGTTATAGTAGTGTGTAAAGTAGCAAAGGGATAAGACGCAGCAGTTGAAAACACAACATTATTCCGTCCTATAAAGCACATTAGGCGATAGTTAGCCATCGCGACGGTATTATTTGACCAGGCTAGATGGCGTGCCGAGCGGCAGTTTTGCTCCTGCGAAATTTACACAGGCAGATAGCGGTCTGCAGTGGCGATATGGCTGATATTAAAACGTCTGCTGCTTTTGTGGAGACGCTTAAAGGATCGGAGCCATGAACCGAGAAGATAAAAGTTTAATAGTACATAAAACGATTTTCAAATCATATTTACGACTGTACACGGCACATCTGGTGCTCGCTTGAGGCGACACTGTCGAACGCATTACGCCTTTACGAACAATTTGAGCTGGTGTTGTTTACGCTGTGTACGATGGCCTTTAGTAATGGCCACTAGATCCGGTCAACTTTATAGCTCCACTGCGTTCTATGTGGTTTGTGTTGATGCTTAAGCTACTTACTGTCTATTTTATAGTGATTCTTTCGAACACAGTAACTGGCTGGTTAGTAACGCACGCTATCAAATTTTGTAGTTAAGTGCACTTCGGTTATACGACTCTGCATGATGTGCATGTAAAAGTAAATTCAATGTATAAAGTTACTGGCTGTACTTAATCTTTTCCTTATGTGTATTGTGAATAGTTATAGCTCCTCCGTAATGGCTGGAAAGTTAATTCTTTCAACTACCTTTATATACAAGAACGAATATCAATTCAGAATCTAATAACACATAAAATTAACAAGTATAAAAGCCCACTTAGACGTGAAAGCTATGAACCGAGGTAATGTTACGCTCGAGTGTCTAATATGTGTCTCGTAATGTGCCTTCGAGATAAAATGTGCTGGCGCGTTAACTTTTCGACCTTAATCATTACCTTAGCATATTCAAATTAGACTCGCGAAGCGTTCAAACGATAGAACACTTAAAGGAGACTCCGAAAATTAAACTCCGGTTTAATATTCTTAAAATTACCGAGTCCAATTTTCGTTTTAATTCCAACATGAGAGCCGCAATCAAAAGAAGCGTGTTCTTGCGCCTGAGAGCGTATTAGTTCCCAACTGATTACATTCCGACGGGGCGTCTCAACGACTCACAATGGAGTGGCGAATAAACTTCATTACACAGTCTTAAGCATGGGGAATTATATGAAGGAATTATAGCCTAACGGTGACGGCACGTACGAACGACACTCGAGATTATGGCCCCAGGCATTCGGAGGACATTCCGACCGGCTCATTATCGCGAGACGTTTGCCTCTCGCTGTCTACGAGCTACGATTGCTACATATTGGAACATGCTGACCTAACAGGTTGATGGAGACATTACTGACAGAACTGTTAATTAGGATTTGATGTCCTTGAAACAATAAGATTGTTTTTGAATTAATAAGGATACTTAGAGGATGTTAACGTAGTATTAAATGATTTGTGGATTAATTCAGTTTTTTTTGTATAAAATATAGTGCTTGTACTAAATTGTTTGGTTTAAAAAAACTTTTCATAAGTACTACTAATTTAATATATCAGTAAATTTTTGTTCATATTTATAAAGCACCAATATTTATTAAAAATACAATATTATTTATTATAACAAAGCCAATAGTGATTCCATTTTTATACGCGTTAATTATTTCATCTATTATCGTCATTCTCTAGGTGTCATACTTGTTAGAATTCAATGTCCTATTTCAACCAAATAGAATATTTCATCACCTGGAAAAAACCTAATAAATACATCAGGTACGTCCTGCTACCTCTACCCTTATCTCCTTACGAGAATCAATAAAATGCAAATCCAGCATCGCACAGCCGCTGTTCCACAAAGAGTGCAGTCCCTTAAAGTAAATAGTGGCCGCAAGCAGCCTGAAGAGCTTAAGGAGATCTAAATCACTCTTTGTCTCGTGCTAAACGCCATCTTTTGAGAGATTTGCCAACTTTGTGGGCACCTCGTGAATTGTATTGGACGGCGAAATTGAAGTTTGGTTGAATCCTTTCGGAAATATGCGATGGAAAATGGCCGGTGTCTTTCGGGAAAAATGGTAAGAAAATGTGTTTCCTATCACTATTCTATATGTGTATTTTAATACGTATGAGGTATTTTTAGCACTAGGGTAGGTAGCAATAACGAATTCGTATTTATTTCAATCCTGACATACCATTATAACTACATTAAAATTCTTAAACCATACATAATCGGTGGTGGGTACTTTTAACGTAACGCTTTGTCAATCAATATATTGTTTATATCACTGTCATATTACTTATTGCATGATCTCCCAGCTCACTCACAAACGTATGTACCTATATACAAATATAATATTAAGTTTCAATCAAGGCAAAAGTCTTAAAATGAAACATAACTTTATTCGTATAAAGTTATGTTTAATTCTAATATATACAAATGTATTCGTAATATGTTACAAATAGAAGTTGAAACTATACAGTCTCAATGTTGAATTTTTGAATTTTATAATGTTCGATTGTTGTTTTATTTCTCGATTCCACAGTAGCTAGCACCTGCAACGTAAATATTGAGTGAGGCTAATCCAATGATTGTTAAATCGGACTGAAATACCACGTTTATTATTTTTGTTCAAGTTTCACATCAGACACTACATAAAAGTTATCGGAAAATTTAAAACTTGAATATAAAATTATTGAGGTTAGTGTCAGAAATAGCATGAATTCGCAATAAAAAGTTAAAAGCTTTGTTATTTCATTTGACCAAAGAAATCAATATGCTTTACCACCTACGCAAAAGCTATGGTCAATCCAAGTCCATATTTATTCAATGGAACTTGTGAAAATCGAGAGTAGAGTAATTAATTAGTCGGGGGCCGAAACGAAATTAGTTAGTCGCTTACAAAGTTATAATTAATGGATCGCATCCTTTGAGGCACGCAATTGTCGTGTTTATCGCCCGTTACACGGGAAACGTGTTAAGTACTAACTTTATGATAAATGCGGGTCAGGTCGCAGCCGTGAGTGCGACATAATCTTTTACTGCAATAAAAACAAGTGTCACAACCATTCCATTAGCTAAATTGTGAACGGGAACTGAACCAAGGTGAGCGTCGATACATTTTCATGGACTTTTTTAAACGTAAAATTACAACAGATAATAAATTCGTCCAAGACGCATGATAGTAAGAAATCTGGTATAAGAAAGCACAGTACATAGTCTGCCTATTTCTTCAGAAATACAATAGTTATATAGAATATAAAAAACATCCCCTCTAACCTATGTATAGCGGAGAATAAAGAGTTCGATATGAATCTTAATATTTTTTCAGGAGTATAAAAATCAGATCAGTTAGAATTCAAAAGAGAAGTTATACAAAACATTTCATGCTAAGAACGACAGCTGATTATAGTTTATTCAGTTCCTCCATCTCTTAAAACCGATTTCATAACGGTCCTATATCCAAACTTAACAAAACACATGTAAATTTTAATCTCGCGCCCTCATCCAGACTATCCCTGCATTACAATAGAAATACCACTAGTCACTGGAGTAGTTACACAATAAGCTGAGACCTTAGTCTCATTAACAAACAGCCTTTGGAACGAGATGGTTTCGCCGAATGAGCTTAATGGTGACAGTTCGTTTAGTCAAATGTCTGACTTGATACTGAATGTAAATGTACACAGGTAAAGAGCGGGCGTGAATTATTACACTGTTTATCAAGCAGTCGCTTTTGGTAATAGATTTATATTATGTACCTCCGCCGAGGTGAGGTTGGAGAGGTGAGAAGAATGTCATGTAGACAAGAGTGTCTGATATACATATACTCGTATACAAGTAATAGAGTTCCTTTGGTAAAGGACTGTAGTTATCGATCTTGTGTTTTTCTATGAACTTTAGGTTTATTCCATCGATGTTAAAATACTTAGAAATGACAGATTTCTAATAGTGCCTATATGTAGTGAAAGTCGACTAAGGGACTAGGGGTAAATATAATCTATTGGACGTTGGGCTATCATCCATTATGACATAGCATGAATGGTTATGCTATAATGTGAATTAGAACATATATCTTCGAGGTTCTGTTTACCGAAAAAGGATTAAAGGAGGTTAATGTATATATGTAGTAAAAGAAAGGCAACTAGTCGTTCCAAAAATAACTACCAAACCTCATTACTGGATAATTTACAAAAAGCCCGACACAAAACAAAGTAACACGAGTGGAGTTCACCGTTGGCGCTCCGAGTTTTCAATTCTCTGACACAGTATTATAAAACTTTCACCATACTTGCGCCGAGTAATTAATAACTCCATAAAATATTGCTTGTTACAACAAATTTAGCGTTTAAAAGTTATGTGATAAATTTAAATAAGGAGTCCACTTTAGCAGCGCTCACCTCGCCTTGTGCGAGATCCCAAAATTCTTTAGGATAGTTTGTCTTGGTGATAAGGTGTCTTAAGGCTTCGCACCTAATGAACGCGTGAGCTCGGCATAACTTGGAGCCGCCTGAATAATGTATGCTGTAACGAGATGTTTTTCTTGAGGGAATCTCATTAACCCACTTTCTGATTGTGCGAATGTTAACTTTCGGAACTTTCTTGTCCAACTAAAACTTAGGCACGGAACGAATGAGAGGGTAATAAATGGAGGAATAATTTGTACGAGTTATCTCAGAAGGACTCTTTTGTTAATTTGGTTGACGTGTATTATGTAACATACATTCACGGCTTTGCACCCTAAGGGGATACACAGAGACTAAATTTCATCACCTTTAACGAACTTTACCTTTTTTTTATTTGATGAGATATATTAAAGCTGTATTAACCTATTACTGTATTATCTAATATACTGTATAAGCTTATATTCCTGAATTCTGTTGCTAATTGTAGTAGTGATGGTATAATTTATAATTAACAATAAATTAGGTTGAAGAACAGTTCTACAAACCCAACCAACCAACAAAGTAGGTCACTTCAGAACTGTTGTAAGAATTTGATGCGATATTTTTATGACTTTCCTTTATTCTAAATCAAATAAGAATCTATCATGTAAGAGATAAAAGAGGAGTCCCGTAAAAGTAATCTCTCTTCCCGACCATATCCGTTTTGCAACTATGTGTCTAAGTTACTTGTTATAACTTTTCTGATTCTTCCGACTTGCTTGAGGTTAGCAATATGTAACTTTACGACTACCTTCGTTTGATATTGGGAACTGACTATGAGATCAATATCAATAAAACAGCGAGTGAAACTCAGCAATTTCATAAAGTTACACGAGGGTAAATTATAATGCTCAGGTTATTCTTAGCAGGTGTACTAGCGCAGGATTTGGATACCAAAAATCTGAAATACGTTCCCGTAAGCAATAGCCAATATAACATTTTAAATATTCATTCGAAATCTTCCACCCGCGTTGTTTAATCGGCGCGTTAAATTCAAGTTAAGTCGAGAACACATCAAATATTTAACACAACTCGTCCCGAGTCTGCAAACAGGATAAGAGTGTACTGCCGAGGAGTTAACTTAAAATATTTTTACCCAAAATATCAATTCCATTCACAGCTTGAACTAATCGCCCTTTTTAAAGACCCATTCAAGCCTCGGTGTCTTTAACCGTCTTTTGCTCAATTCAACCCTAACAGATCTTCATTAATCAAAAAGAAAGTTTTGTGCTACCTCAGGAATAAAATTTAGCAAACAAAGAAAACGAAAACCTTTATCAATCAAAACCGTTCGGAAATTTCGTTCCCTTCCGTTCAGTATCTGACGGGTGGGTTACGGGCGGGACGTAGACAATTGGAAAAATGTATCACGAATAAAAAGTCCGCACGAAATGTAATATCAGGTGGACGCCCAGAATATTCTTGTCAAGTGAAAATAGAAGGGACACAATGACAGATCGCGAACGGACCGGCCGGCCAGAGCGGGCAGGAGTTTAGAATAAATAAACTGGAAGCCAATAAAGGCGCCGTCTTCGCATCTGCCGAACCTGTCGCGTGACATGCCAGTGACAGGGCCCGGGCCTTTGTTAATTCCAGAGGACTGCCGATATGTTTTCATAGAGGCAACTTTTATAGGCGCGCCCATTGTGCTCCAGAAAGAGCCTCCGAACTGAAAGGCGCAGCTGGGATTTTTTGTTAAGAGGGTTTTCCTTTCTTCGTGACGAACGCACTTGTGTTGTAATTCTTCGAAGATATTAGGCCTAATAAATCACATGACGAGGGCATTCGGCTATAAAAAGCCGCATACATAAAACCCTACGCCAATCTATAATTTAATACTGTGAACTTTGGCTTCGTAGCAAAAAGTGGCACCCATTTTCTACTGTCTTTCTCGTTGGCATATTAAGAAAGCAATATTATGCAAATCGACCTGTAAAACCACGACTACCTATTTGGCCGGGAGCTTCCGACTACGTTCTTAGAAAACTAAAGAGGGATTAAGCTCCAGTTTGACATTGTTACTGCAACTACTATGTTCACGACCTCATTATTGTAGAGTGTTGCTTAACCTTGATGTCCTGATGTTACTAAATACCATTGAAAAAAATCAAAAGAGACTATGAGTTAGGAGCTGTAAAAAAGGAAATATTTAGTGGTGTCTCATCTAACCAGGAAGTCAAAATTAAGCATTAAATGTTGTATAATTAATTATATTTTCTATCGATCATAAAATTCTTTAAACTAAATGAGTATTTCATACGATTGACTGCAAACACTAAAAAACTATCTAAAACAAAACACAACAGTTTAGAACCAAAATTCACCGTAGCTAAAATGAAATTTGGAACACACAAAGAATTTACCAGAATAAAGTTTCACCGCCTCAAAGCACACCCACTAAGCCCTTGCTGAATAGGTGAAGTACAAAGTTAAAATGTTGAGGAAGCAATATTATGCAAATCCTAACGTGGAGCCGCAAATATAAAAAGCTCCTCACACTTTGCATCTCAAGGCTGTGCATCCGACTGATACGGAGATGCCCCTCGAGAAAAAATGTAAATGACATTTGGAATTCCGTGCGTTAGAGAAGCTAGAGGGCAAGGCTCAGAAGGCTTCACGGGTTAAAATACTAGGAATGCATGCCTCTTGTTTCATATACATAAGTGTCTACGCCACGATTAGGTTAGGAAGGAATTTGTCAATAGGTAATTACTCATTACCAGCTAATAATTTTATATACTATTTATTTAATTGTTTATTGCACACACAGTATATTTACACATGAACAGACATAAGAAATTGTAGAAATAATGTAATTGTACAAGAGCCCAATATATAGTATAATAATTACCTCCAGCAGACATACTAATTACTTTTTAAAGAATGTGTTTAACAGGTTTATACATATTATTAAAATTATTGTTTACTACTTAAAATGACTGTTTATAATTACAATATCATTGAATTATATTTTGACATACGAGAGATATCGAACAGTCATTTTACATCAGTTTCTAAGGTTCCAACAACCACCAATCCGGTCCCACTTTTACTAATCCCATTGACCAATGAAATGCAAATTTTCCCATCAACCCGACCAACCCAAGCGAAACCATCCCTTGAAAATGCCAATTAACTGTGAAACATAACTGAGACCACAGCATTGTATTCCCAAGAAGCCTCTCAATAGATATCGAACGATCGATTTAGAATAATAGTGATAGGTAACGATCGCATCAGCTAAGATTGGTCGTCAAAAGCTCTTTGTGCCTCGTCTGGAGGAACACACAAACTGGCCGTGTTTGCATCACAATACATCTGTTATCAACACCCCAAGTGCCAAAACTATAAAGCTAGAGAAATAATAGTAGATATGCATATGGGATAGTCTTTATGTGATTTTGTAATTTAGGAAATAAAGATATTGGAATTGAATCTTTCCTAAATACAAGAGCAATGTATTAGCATATAATGGTTGTACATATTTGTGTACGGCATTGTGTCTGCATGTTGAATCTATTTTTATTAATTAGTTAATATAAGTAGTCTTGCCCAAGTAAAAAAGTCTTATTATTATATTTTATACATCAATTTATTCTTATCATGAATGAATAAGGAAATAAAAGCACAATTCTTCAATTGAAATTGCATCTCTACTGACTGAAAAAGCTTATTTTATCCCATAATCGATAAACGTCAAACTCTTCCAAATGTCAAACCAGACTTTTTCCATGTAACTCCCAACCCAACTCACAGATGGCGGGAGCTGCACACTGGAAATCTGTACCCGTTCAATCGTGTACAAACACCAGAGGTGGAACAATAAATCTGTCTGGAACTTTGGAGTCGCTTGAAGAGCTTGGTCAAGCGCAGTACAATTCACTGACCGTCCAAACTTGATTTGCTGCTCAAGTTTCCATCTTGGACGTTTGAGACACGGAGCGTTCCTTAACGTAACGTGTTACGTTAGTGCCAAATAAGTTGGGACGTAAGTTTAAGGGAATTTGGATTTCGAATTTGCTGATTTATTATGAAGCTTTTAGATAAGTGTGTATTAGTAATGGCTAATATATAAAATAGGGGCTTTTGCAATCTTTTTGAAACAATATGGAGGAAAAATATATGAGGTTAGGAAAAAAATGGAGAAAGAAAATGTTTTTATTTAAAAAGTATTGCAAATCCTTTATTCTCACTATTTATATTATATTTAAGCAAGTAAGTTAACAACTTATCACAAACTTATTATATACACACATGTTTCATGTCTAAAAAAGTAAACTGATAAATAACAAAATAACCTAAGAAGTAGAATCACAACATCCGCTCAAGTAGGTCTAATTAGACATCGCATTGAATAACACAACTTGGGATTTGGCCGGCCTGTACAGGCTTCTGATCTTCAATACGCTGGATGATGCTACTGAAGACATAATAGACCCATTGTTGTCAGCTAACTCTGTTATCTTAGAACCAATTCGAGCGGGAAACGTTATAGACGTTAATTGATTTAGGCGTAGTGGAAGCGAACTGCGATATTGAATACAATATGTTTACAGATTAGTTTCAATCAGTTATAAACGAAATTTCTATTAGGCGTGTTTGCGTTATTAGGTATGGCATGGTTGTTGGTTACGCGTATGTGTTTGAGTGGGAAATGGATGAGGATGAGGATAAATTTTAAATGTAGGAGGATGAGGATAAATTTTAAATGTAAGTTTTATTTACTAAGACTAGTACTAACACTAAAATATGAATTAAAAAGTTGATATAAAGTAAGGAATATGTCATTAATTATGCAAACTACCGGTTTACTTATTTCATTTATTTTTTTAAATAAATATTAGTTCAGTAGTTTATGAGTTTTTTATACAATTTAAATAATTGTTGTCATATTTCATATAAACAAAAGAATACTTTTCTGTTCTAATTTAATCTAAGTTTTAATTTAATAATTTAACTAATGGACCTACTGTATTTTATTAAGCATTTTAGTTACAATTTAGAGTTTTAAAACAATGTACATCCATATCAAACTATAAAACATCTATGCAACAATATTATATCAACATAAATCTCCTACAAAATGACAATATCGACAAAACTTTTTTTGTTTAAGTCGCGATTAAAAGTTTGTTAGCCATAGAAATGAATTTCTCCCCCATTGCTTTTTAGTTGGAGATACGGCGGGTAATCTGCTAGACCAGCAGGAAATCTTCAGGCTCCACTCTTTCCTTAATTAGCAGTATATTTCACTAAAGAGGAAAATAAGAAAAAACAGGCTTCATCAAGCATTAAAGTTGAGGCAGATTTTCTCTACTGTGTTCAGTTTAAGTGTGTTTTGCTAAAGTATTGTGATTTACTCGTAATTATGTAGTTCAGTTTTACTCAGCTATATAATACATAAATATACGCACTCCTTGTACATCTTTCTACAGTTTCAGTATAGATTAAGAATGATAATGAATTTCGAAGACAGTATTTGCAGCCGGTGCTAGAATGGGACGCAAATGAACGCAAACTATCTGCCGTTCTTCCCGGCATGTCATAGGAGGCGACTAAGGGAATAAGGGTCAGAGGAATCTATTGGGCACTGGGCTAATAACCTGACACTTATGTTCCGTATAACATCACAACCTAAAATATTCAAGCTAGTGACCTTGGATATATTATCGTCTCCGAGGTTTTGTCCACCACGAAAGGGATTGGAGAACGTGACTTATGTATGTGTTTTTATGGTCAAGTTTGAATTTCAGATACATTATTTACATGTTCAAGTTTCAGATGTCATTTCTTAAGCTCCAGCTCAAAATTATTACAACGAAACGATGATTGTATGTTTATATACGTAACTTCACCTTTGCGTACATACACACCTAAACTGTTAGCTAAAATGAAAAATTCTCCACAAATTAAATTCCAGTTTGCGCCCAGTCATCGGTTCTAGGCTGAAAGTGTGTAAGCCTGATATTTTCGTTCACCCGTGCATGCTAAGCATTAATTCGTGACTTGTCGATTTCGCTTCGATATCGAATTAATGTCGACGCAGGTTGACGACCTGGCTTCTTACACGGAAGTCGAAGGCACGCGACTTACTACCGAAATAGACAGAAAAAGTACCACGGATATTGCGAGTATATTATGTACATAATATGCTAAATTCGACGTAGCTCAGTTGTTTGGGGCTTGGCTCTGTATCAGTGGGTACAGGGTTCAAATCCCGCTTGAGCATGTACCAATGGAAATGAAGTTTAATGAATTTCTATGTACATTTTCGTAATAAAAATACATTTACGAAATGCATTGAATTATACGGTGAGGGAAAACATCGTGAGGAAACCTACCTGTTCCCCGAACAGGTAATAGTCAGTGCTTGTAAATGGCGACGTAGCTTACCACATGCCTTAACAGATTAATATATTGTGGACCCTTATGAAGAAAATCCTGTCTATACCTTATGACAATATAACTACGAAGGCATGAGCATGTATGGGAAGCTATGACGAATATGTGAGTTCATGAAAAGGATTCATTCTATCCTTCTATTATTCACAGGTGTAATGTAATACTTTAAAAGAAATCACGTAATATCCTTTTCTTTATCAAGAGGGTTGCATCAAAGGCCCAAAGTGATTCCATGCATTAATTACAACCACAGAGATTTACAATTACACCCAGCCCTATAAACAAACTTGATTGCTTTACAAAAACTCAAATAACCAAGGCACTGTCTCAAGTGAAGGTTCATTTGAATATCAAAGTCAAAATTCAAATGACGCCGTTTACAATAAAGGCTCAGTGAGTGCGAGATTACGAGCCGAAGTGAAATTTCGATACTCATTTAGTGGATGAAGTTAGAATGCCTTTGCGACCCTTCCCGAATGTTTTCCACACGATCCCATAGGAGTGTGTAGATAAATTCCCAGGCGCTGGCAATTTGCACCTTAAATTGGCGTGCAATTTAAAAAGGGTTTTATCCTCACTGCGTGGGAAGGACACTCGTACCTAATGGTTGTGGAGACACCCTTACAGCCCCCTTTATGTGTTCGTTTTATCTTGAATCTCCCCGAGATACTGCATTTTCACAAATCAAGCGCGGCCTTATGCGCACGTCGTACGAGTGCAAATATAGTATTCCCCACTTAAGTAGCCGGTCGATGCTGAAGGAAGAAGCGGCTACGAAAATATTTGCGAAAGAAAAGTAGAAGGAATCTTCAACTTTATTTCCTAGACTCTAAGTTGCATGCATACCTATCTCGAGAGCTAATTTAAAGAGAAAAATCCAAGGAATCCTCCTTTTATCTGTCCCTTTTGGCTCACAATTTATTCAATGTCTTCACGATTGACTTAAATGTTGAAATAAAGTAGGTAATGACCGTTATTAAACTAGCTGTTTCATAATATTGCTTTTAAAATAAGTAATAAAATAAAAATAGTAATTAAAGCAACTAAATTTTATTAAAATTATTAATTGTACAAACAAATAAAGGTTAAGTAATACAGTAAGCAGAAACATTATCTTAAATTCAAGATGAAAATGAAAATCAGTGAATACAAGTATAAATTATAGTAATTTCTCGACCTTCAACCGCTCAAAGGAAAGACTTCTCAGTATATATGGCCTGTAGATATAATAATATTAGTATGAAAGAGCCATATCGTAACACACAAAGTAAAATAGACCCTGTAAGCCGCGGTTCCCATGAAATAATCCATTTCAATATCATTTCTAGATCCCTATCGTACTTAAAATGAAAAGTTGTACATATCTTTTTGTTACACATGGCTTTACAACTCGTAGAGTAATTGGAAAACTTTCAAGAGGATTTTTCCTCTTTCTGAACTTTTTTTGTGAAGTTATCTCTACGTAGCCCTTTGCAGAGGATTTTGTTACAGTGATATAAAAAATGCTCCTACATTTTAACGAATTATATCTCTGAGCTGCGTCAAGTAATACATTAGCTCGCTCTGCTTATTTATGTTTTGTAGCCGTTTTGAATGTTTCGCTCTGTTAAAAGCTGCATTATGAGATATTTTAGCTATTTAAATTGGACACTTTAAGCTTATCATATTATAATGATCTTTTCATACGTTTAACCTATTTAAATATCTAACATTTCAGTTTTAAGGTAAGCTACAAAATATTGATGATTATAAATTAATGTTTTGTTAAATTTTATTTCATCATACATTCACACTTATACAGTATTATAAATTATTTTGTGCTATTTATTATACTATATTATAAATTGTATTATTATTAAGAAACTGATAATTATATTATTTATTATAATAAATTTTAACAATAGAATCTTTACAATAAATTAACAAAATATATACAAACTTAACACTAATTAAAATAATTTAACTACAAATTAAATATATCTAAAAATTTGTCATAACTGATAATTTAAGAATTAAGTACATAGAATATAAATTTATTATTACTACGAGATTATACCTAGAGCAAGTGTGAAACCTAAATACTAGTTAAACAGATTAAGCACTAAGCAGCTAAGCTGCAAATCCCTTTGAAATATTGATCAGTTCAACAATGATTAAGCTAGTACTTCACCCGCTTCTCTAAAGCGATTCTGTCTATTGGTTAAAACTAATTTATTATTTCTTAATCAAAACAAGGTTGGTTTCCATGAATTAAAACTATTATTATCTTTATGGTTTCTAGCTAAACATCTAAATGTCTGTGAACTGGCTTGAACCCAACACCTGTCCTGTCACTTAAGAGATTACTACTATATATACTATTAAGTGAAATAAACCTATCATTTAAAACATTGTCAGGTGGAAATTAGACTTTAAATGACCAAAATCTTTGGCTCTGACGAACGACAGTTTTTCGAGAATGATAATTTAAATTTTTTATGTCTTTTTCAGTATCGTAGATATACGCATTTTCAGGTAATATTAAGGATTATTTAAAATAAGACGGTGATTGTTATTTGTAGCGTCTCTATTTAGAGGAACCTGCAGTTTAATCTTTTGTATGGAGTATGCAATTTCATTATTAATACATTTGACAGAATTACTTGACTAAACCGGCTGAAAAGGGAATAACTTTTAACTTTAATATTGATTCACTTACAACCCTCAAACACCACAACTGTATCAATCACACTTTTAAAACCAACGCAGTAGGGAGGCAACGAATTAAAACCTAAAAGCCGCGGTTGACACGTAAGGCGTGTCATACACAAACACAAACAATCGACTCCTAAATCGTGTTATGATACCCACGGGCCATTATCACCTCGAAGCCACGCGATGCGATGTTATCTTTACACGCCGTGACGTCACGCTGTCATAGCTTTAGGTGTCGTAAATAAACATTCAGGACTATTGACGGGGTAGGCAGAGGTTGAGTACCCACTGAGAGGTAGGGAGTGACCAAATTAACTGAACATTATGTTAATCTTTGAACACACAGAAGCTACTCATTACATATTGTCCAAAGTCGCCACTTTTTACCTGATACCCAATCGGCTGTCCGTTTGTTTTCAAATCCGGTTTTTTTCGATCTTCCTTCATTTATTATAAAACTGCGTCTAATGCAATAAGACTAGCTGCTCTAACACACTCAGAACTAAATGTCATACTTTTATAACTTTATACTTTCGACTATTAGACAGGCGCATTATTGAGTTTGGTTTGCTTTTTTTTTTCTAAATGGCTAAAATCTATGTTCTAAATCAAGGTGGTGAACAATGATACCGTAAACTGAGTAATGCCTGATTGAAGAAATACGCTGAATTAATCACTATCTTTAATGGTATGTGGTAAACCATGCAAACAAATAGAGATGCCGATAAATGCCTACTTCTATATACAGGACAGAATAAAAAAGTCTAAATCAACAGAACGTAATAGTAACGTGTCATCTAAATGGTCACCCATCCAAATATTGTTGACCGCGTTACTTAACTTCAGTGATCGAGTACCGGTGTGTCAAAGTGGCTACGGTCGTTGTTTTACCGCCATTATCACCATAGTGCCACGCGATGTGATGGTATCTTTACATTTTTTACTAAACTGTGACGTCACACTGTCATGGCGCACTCTAAACCTGTCATTTTGTCTAATTTATTTCGCACCCCGGTCGGTGATTGACAGGGATTCATTACAACGGCAAGTAATGGATGATTACTTAAGGTGTCGGATATAGAAAGGATATAGGTATATATATAATTAGGGCTATGATTTTTGAGAGGAATAATATCTCAGTCTTTTGTCACGTGTAAAAGCAATGGTAGAAACGTAAGTAGGTTTCACGTGTTATTACTTTTTTCTTAGCATGTATCAGTTCTATTTACGGAAAAGAAAATGATAATATGTTTGATAGATTCGCGATTTTCATTCATTCCCGGCGTTTCGGCCATAGTCACATGTCACAGTTGACCAGTGACCATGGCGATTGCAAGGCCGAAATGTCGGGTTGCAATGGAAATTCTTTGTTTATAAAAAATACGCGATAAGTCCCGTTTTCTTGTAAAATAAAGAAATTATATTTGAATAAGTATTTTCTATACGTAACTCGATACCGTAGAGTTTAAGTCATTAATAAAGGAGTACCTAAAACCAAGTCCTACTAATGCATTTCGCATTTATTTGGCTAATTAATTAAAAAATTCGTCACAACTTGCGCACTGAGGACCATGAAAAATTTAATTACTAACATCAGCAACAGGAACAAATAGGGTTGCGCAGCACGCCCGAGCAAAAAATTAAACATGAATCAAATTTGCACATGCCACCGTGCATGAACATTAGTCAACTTATAAAAAAGTTCTGACAGCGACAACCCTGTAATTACTGTTTGTAAAGCTTTATACACATGACGACCTGTCGACGAGGAAACATACTAGACTTGTCGCATGCATTCTTTCCCCACATTCATTAACATAACAAGCAGTTTCGTTAATCAAATGTAGAGAATTAATAGGCCAGTTTAACGCCGACGTGGTCCGACAATCGCCGGCTATTACAAATGGCGGCAATTATTGTGCGACAACCCTAGTAGCGCCACGCAACACGTATTTCAAACTTTTTAGGATTTTTAAACTGATTAAAACTGGCACTCACTAATTACAGTTTGTTCAAGCATCTTTGAGGGAAATCACTTGTTATTTTAATACTTTGTTGTATAACAAAGGTTGTTTAATACAAGGTAAAGTGTCCTATTATTATAAACTGGATTTGAGAAATGAATAGAATGTATACAGGTGCTATTAGACTGGAATGTCGTATGAACATACTGAAGAGCTTACATACATGCATACAAGGGTCTTATTTGCTATTTATATTCAATGATCTAGCTACTATAATTCATGTAGTTAAATTTCCAGCATTGGTAACCAACAAAACGGTCTTAATTTAACTAATTTTATTAATTTATTTATTAATCTAACTTTAAAATTTAAGTTTTCTAAAACCATTTTGGGGAATACTCTCCTACGTTTGAGTGTCTGTATTGTTAAAATTTTAGACTCAGTCAGTTTTAAGTATACACGCTTTACTAGTTTCGAGTGTTTCTAATAAACTATTTAGAGTAGGTTCTATAATAAAAGCACTCATGTCCTGACTAGATATGTTTTATTGAAAAACACAAACAGCCTCTCAATAGACACCCACGCTTCAATATCCATCCACAATCCATCCCTGTCATATCAGACAAGGATTTCGACTTATCGGCAAACATCGCAAAAAATTCAAGGACTGTATGAAGAAGCGAATTTAGCCCGATGTGATCGCTCGTACAAATATTCATTTTTACATGTTCAAAGGAGCGTTTTCCTTTATCCTTTTTTGGTCCATTCTTGTGATCTTCTCTAATCTTATCTAGTGTCTTGTTTGGTTCGTTTGTGTATGAAATATTTATATCAACATTGTAAATAAGGAAAGTATTAACTCGTATGTTGATATGTTAAAAAGAATGTTAATTATCCGATTATGTGTATACCTTATTCAATCTCAGTTGTGTAAGAAATATTTAAGATCTCCTAAATGGAATCGTTTTATGGCGAAATGTGCTTATCCTAATCTTTCATAAGCCATTATTCATTTTTAAAGCCAGAATATTAAAGAAGTGCTCGTATCTGCTTCCCCTCTTTCAATTATCAGCTGCAAACTTGGCATATTTTTCGCTAAAATTAAGCCGAGATAAAAATTCGCTGCGTCGCGCCGTCCTGACCAACTTGACAACATAATTAAGATATTCATGCGGTTTAAACGGAAAAATGTTGCGGATTATTCTTTCTTCATTGCCACTTTTTCGTATTTGCTAATCATAACAATTGAACAGAGTTATTTTCTACCTTGAGTATTTAAACTAAGGTTATGACATAAGTATGAAATAGTTTGTGTAATAATAAATTGTTAGGTAATTTATTATTATATTATTATTATATGAGTAATAAATTACCTCATATTTCATACGAATGTCAATTTCATAAATTTATCTGATGATTTTAATTGTATAGAGTAATAATTATTTGCAGCAGATAAACATAATCATCAATATAAAAGTCATCAATTGCATAGTCAAGACGATAACTACACTAGTGTTTTAAAAAGGAATCTAATATTACTTACTTATTGTAGCTTGAAACAGAAATGATTACGTTCACGTATGCACACCAAGCGCTCTAACTATAGGATACAAACAACATAAACAGGGCTTGTAACATGTAAAATAAACAAAATGATCCCTCAGAGCATAACATGTGGACAGAACCACTGAGTAGGCATCGCCAGAGCACTTTTCGCGGTCACGTTCTATGACAAAAGGGAATAGGATCTTGATTCATTGGCTCGGAAAATCGGTAGCGTACCTTGATAATTTCATTTCTGTACAATTTGAGCGTGTACAGGCGATTCGCCGGCCCCTGCGGACCGGAACACAATATGACCACTCTCCGATACTCTTCACACAATAGTACACTTTTATTGCCTTTTCTTATAATCCCACATTACTCTTGGTCTTCATCCCAACTCACTCGGGAATTAGTTTTGTTGGCCACGCATTTTTTCTCCGCTGCCTTTTCCTTATCTATCTCTGGACGACAATTTAATTTGTGACGAGAAATTAATTTTCCGTGAACGCCGTGACCCAATCCCGAAAGTAAAAGGAGTGATTTGTTCGCCCACGTTATATTATACTAGTGTGCCGTGCAAGTTTGGCACTCGCCTGGAAAACACGCGATAACACTGTTCTATATTGTAAAGGCAATAAAATGTAAATGGCAATACATGTTGTGCAATAAGCGGTAATATGATTTCGCTATTTATAACAGGATCGCGAGCGCACAAAGCCAGTTTGGAATAGAAGGCGATGTGATCAAAAATACAGCATCTATTGGTCGGAGGCTGCGTTTATCGCGATGCCAGTATTTCTGCTGCCCGTGCAGCTTTCAGAGATTCCATTTGGCGTAAACGCAGCATGGCATTGCTGCAAATACACTTACATTCGACAACAAATTGAAAATTTTTAAATTCATGAATATGAATAAGTGTTCTCTCGCCGTGAATGGGACATCAATTATGCAAAATGTATTTCACTGAGTGGCACTATTGCGACATGGTTTGATACGTGTTCGATCGAATGATGCATGCAGCTATTCTGGTCGCCATTTTACATTATTGTGTTACATCGGTGTGCTAGTTGCAGAATCATTTATCACCGAATTAAAGCACTACTGCACAGTAGTGCTACTACAGTAGAAGCAACTAATTTCATTTTAAACAACCATTATTGCGCCTTCAAGGCTTCCCACTCAAAGCTAACCTTTTGTAAAACTACATATTTAGTGATTACAGTTCACTATGTTTTAAAGAAACAATGCAGGTACTCGTGTTTTATGCCACACTGAACTTTAGTACACAATAAGCAGGCATACTTACAATGTAATAGGTACTCCGGACTCGATAAAGTAGAATGTTAAGCCGAGCACGTTCCATCAATAATTTTCATTCGGCAACGCGTATCGGGCGCCTAACACGGGGCGATTGACTATAAACTATCATTTGGAATGTTCCCTTTTTCGCTCCTTCTCATTTTTGCGTCAAATGCTGTTCCACAAGTGGGCAATAATTGAAAACGAAACTGTTTTGTGTAGGTGGCGCCACTGTATGAGGCCCAGAATAGATTGAACGTATAAAAATTTCAGTTAGGATTCGCGCGAAATGCTACGCTGGGAGATACCTCCGTATCTTTCTACTTTGTGACCTTACTTTTTATTCCATTAGCGAGTGTATCAACCCCTCTTGCCTTATCCACGGATAATAAAGGCTGTTTTGTAATATTGCAATATTCATCCGCATACATAGAGATTATTTAAAATTTCTTATTCATCGCTACTAATATTTTATGGAGAGATATAGTACAAATATTCGCCTCTAACGCCTCTAACACTACTACTACACTCTAACACTACTACTCTATTTATGTACTTATTTCATGTAATATTCACACTTCTCACTTATTCACTCTTATATACATTTTAATATTTCGCTTTTATTTTCATTATCGCAAGTATGTTTATTTTACGTAAAATTATAAATCTACCCTCTGTGGGCTGCCAGCTGAAAATCGGCGGCTCTGTGGAGCCTTAAGCGCTCTATAGACAACCGCCGAGCTGGACACCTTTTGAGATTACCACAACTAGCTGTGTAATACCATGTTTCAAATGTAATTTAATTGTGTGTTATGTAATCTAATTATTGTCTTTGAATTTTATTGTAAATGTTGAATATTGTATGTAATAATTGATGTGGTTGTCTCAATAAAGATATTATTATTATTATTATTAAATATTATCCTAGCGTTCATTCGCATTCTAAACAAATAAAAAACTGAACATAATAAAAAACGTAACAGGTTTTCTATTAAAGGGTCGACGGGGTTGCAACATAAAATTACACACGCCTTGAATATCTCTTATCTACAAGCATGATATGATCATAAAGCTTTTCTTCAGCTTAAAAGCTTTCGTGAAAATGTAAAGTCATAAAAGCGCCATAGTAAAACAGCGCGCAGATCTCTTGAGCTGCTCTCTACTCACTCCCTGCGTACAAACTAAACGTGATTGCACTAACACAGAACTTTTTATTCCCGTTTATACTGAGTCAATCGTCCGCGAACATTTTTCAAACAAACTTTAACAGTGGAGGCAATCGTTCCTGAAATTCGAAAATGAAATCGTTCTAGGGCGTTCTTAAGATTTATCGATGGATGCTCGAATTTACTTTGAAACTCTCGAGCAATAAAACTTATGACACGTAATCGTATATCCAAGTTGAGATTGCTAAACGTAGCGTTAAACGGAATTAATGTTTCTGATAACGCTTAATTTGGCTCTCAAAATTTCATGCTCATATATTCGAACCTAATGAAGGATTCGTGCCTAGTAATGTATTGATACACGTCTTTCAATCTAAAATATTGCAACATTTTAAGTAACAGTTAAGTTAGTGAGTGTAGAAAAGTAAGTTCGATGTGGCCATTTATGAACTAGGTACCATTGGAGAAGTGAAGATGGGCTCTCATACTACCGATTAATTCGCCAGGGTGAATATTTTTTTTATAAACGTGTACATATACGTGTTTGTATGTACAATCAATCAGCCCATGTCCGCCCACTGCTGGACGTAGGCCTTTCCAAGAGTACGCCACAGAACACGATCACTCGTGACCCTCAGCCAACCACTACCAGCGACCTTTTTCAGGTCATCGGTCCACCTAACAGCTGCCATTCGGCGTAATGGCGGTTGTATGTACAGTAAAAAATTATTCGCCGCAGTCATTTGTCACTATTTTTACCCCCTTCTAAATAACACCATTACAATACATGTATATACAAGTAAACCTAAGTAAACAGTCCCGAACACAACACACTTCCACGTCTATGACTAATAAGCATCTAATATCGCGTAACGCAACGCAATTGTTGCCCCGTCGACGTGCGAATCAATCACTCGCACGGCGTAATGGGGCCAATTTGTTACTATCCGAATTTGCAGCGTTAATCCTTGGCATAGAAGAGGCGGCATGTCCGTGGAAAAATATCAGGGAACACGTCAATGGCATGCTGGGACACGGACCGGGAGATTGGGGCTGACGTGTCTAAAGATCGAGTGTATATGAGGTGTAGTTTGATTGGTAAAGTAGGTGATAAAGAGGAATTATTTGGGTAGATTAAAGATAGATGTATGTTTAGATGCACTATTAAGGAATGTGTTGAAGAAGAGTGACGTGTAACAAAAATACGTCAGGTAAGAAAAAATGGTTTTATGATTTCGTGACGAATTACTAATTCAAACGCAAATTACTTATGGATACAATAAAATACATTTGTCGTGCATACGTTATTTGACATACATTAGGTTAAGGTAGTTTAGTTAAGTCTGTCATGATTGGATAAAAAATTATATCATAATTAAATTACAATTTTACTGATACTCTTGTACACCTTTCTATTAAATCTGATAAGTTTGTTAGACAATATAATTTTTCTTTATTCATAAACAACGTAAACCTAGTCAAAAATTACACAAAATATAGAGTAAACTACGTACTATAGCCACATCTTACGACCTAGCAGTATGTTCTAGAAGGTGCAGTAGCAATTTGAAAGATGGCGCCACTAAATCAAGCTTTGATTTCAGCCACCATCGTCACGCTTGATCGGGGGGCATTTCAAGTGGTATTTCTCACAAGAATTTGTTTTTCTTAGTGCAACGGGGAAATGTATTGAGTGTTCATTCGGTAGTTTCAGGAATAAATAGTAGAGCTTTAATGTAAATAAGTTTGTGGTGCATGAATGTTCAATCGAATCATTGGTTTAAAGGTGATTTTCTTCTGTTTTTTTAAAGCGATTTTTTTTTATAATTCGGGCAGTATATTTTGATGATGGAGATTCATGATTAGTATTTATCGATGAGACGAAATATCGGCGTCGTAAGTCTACCTACATTTAAAGTTTATGGCGAAGAGGGAGCTTTCAATAGCAAATTACAGGTCAAAAATGAATACTTAAGTCTTATGACTGAGATTATGTTATGAACAGACAAGAATAGAATAATTATGATTATTAATGGATTGACGCAGAAAGCTTCAATTTAAAGCCACTCGCACTTATCAATCAATTAGCCCATTCGCGATTATCACACAGAATTCCTAATTCAGTAGCAAAAATGAAGGCAAAATGGATGCAAATGAACCAATCATAATAAATTATTGACACCGTATTCAAATCAGTCGGGAACTAGTCCCGTCCAACTATTATTTTATCGGCTACCATTTGCTTAATTGTCCGGCAATAATTTTATTAAGGCATCGGACGGTGTGGATTTTCCATTTATCATCATGAACATGTTCGGTTATGTCGGCTATCGTTTCGGCGAGGAAATTCGGCTAACTCAATCGGTCAGAATAATGCGCTGCCGTAGGCCTGGCCTTTACGTAATCATTGTTACAGAGCACCCCACACATAGCGCTTAGACTAGACGGGAATCTACTAAAATGTAGGATATACTTTATATTGGTCTCACTCTATAAATTATTGCTAGAAATAATTAAAAGCCCTGGAACAGTAACATTATTTCTACGCTAAAAATATACACATGATTTTTGTGAATTTCGATACTAGTATCCTCAGTGATGCTTTATTTACTCCATTATTTTTTAAAGAACATTATTTATTTTAGCCATAGAATTTTATACTTTTACATCAATGTTTTAATAAAGTAAGGTAAATAGTACAAATTATTCTCCAATTTATAAATTAAGATAATTTCCGTCACATGTAACAACATAAAAACCTCGTACACATTTCCGTCACACACTAGTAATTCAATTGAATGAGTAATTACTCTCGCCATTGCGCGCGGTTTCATTTGAACCAGCATTCATCTGTCGCTGAGTTTCGAATCCCTCTCATTTACCCTGTCGCTGTGGGTATTTGCCAGTGAGATCTAGGGAGATCCTTCTTTTATACTTCAGGGTTCCACTCATATCAATGTAGCAGCAATACCACCGCCTAATCTTGGCGTTTATACCAGTGATCCTTTATTGATTTTTCGAGGCAAGCGGCAACGAATGAAACGGATGTGAATGCCACATCGTTGGTGCAAAGCCTCTGCTTGTAAATTTCTATTCAACCACATGACATGGCTCATCAAGTGTTTTCGTGAATGAAATCGCACTTTTTCGTTTTGGACAACATATTTTGCAAAATGATGCCTGCTTTTAGCGATGGTATATGGATTTTTTCCTGATTTGCAGTGAATTCTGAGATTAAAGTTGCAAAGATGTCAATACGTTATTACTTGCTCAGAATATAATATACATAAACTTCATACTCACTCTTTAAAGAGTTAAGTAAAAATATTATACTTAATTATTCTTTACGACCATGCAAAAATAGCCTTCTTTCTTTCTGGTTAAAATTGGTTCTTTAATTAGTATAAACTGACCTGGCTAACACATGCATATGTATTCCGTAGAATTTAAAATAAAATCACATATTCTGTAGAATTAAAAATTTTATAGCACACTCATGCAATATTCAACCTACAGTTCCACTATCAAACTAACCGTGAAAACAGCTTACTATTAAGAAAGGGCCCGCTATGATCTCCCAATAATTTCCTTAACCCAACTTCTTTAGAAACACAAAATGCGAATGACGCATTAAATTTTCAGGGAGAAAAGAACTCCCTTGTAAGCAATATCGAAGAGGCAAATTTTTCAGATATTGCCTTCAGGTAGCGCGCATTTATTATGTACCCGAATATATTACTCTTGATTCATTGACTTTCGATATTGATTTACTTTGCTTGCATAAACTTGGCAATCGGCGCCGCTCGTGCGTGAGATATCTTTAATGATTTAACGCAAAAACTGCGCGCGTAATGTCACGTGTGGAATAGCTTTATTGTGTTACCAACACATAGTTTTGTTGCTAGAATAACATTCGTGTTGTTTTTGAAACGAGCTATTGTTGTTGTGTACACTATATTATTCCGTTTGTGTGTTCTATTTATTGAATACTTTTGATTGTATTATCTTACTTATGGTATAAGACGCTAAAGAGAAACATGTTTGTGTCAAAGATTATGTCCACTCTGAAAGAGATTAAAGGTTGTGAATGTATGATATATGAAATAATTTATAGTAAAAGTATAGATGAACTACAGTAATATTATATAGTGTGACCTAACTAGAAACAATAGCAAGAGAAAAAAGGTTAAGTCGTAAGTGAAAATAGTCTAGTGTCTAAAGTTTTCAACAAAAGGTCTACTCGATTTACAATAATGATAAGGATTTGTCCCAAAACTTTCGTGCTTTATATGTCTGCAGAAAACAGCGCTCATGTACTTAACTAAACTAGGGTAGCGTCTATTTATATGTGTCTTAAATTTACTTTACTAAAACTATTGTTGATCTTTAATGTTTATTAAATTTACTGAAATGTAAGTGTACACGCTTTTAATTTACGATACAATTAAATCAATCAATCAGTCTATAGAAGTTCATTGCTGGAGATGGGCCAGTCCAAGGTGACGCCGTAAATAATTAATATGAAATAATAAACAAATATGGCCGACTTAACCCTCGCGGTGAATGGCCTTTATTAAAGATTGGAATAAATTAATATTAAGAAACTTTCAGTATAAACTTTTTTCCAATCAACAACTTCCACTACAGTTTACAAAGTGATTCGATTGTAAATTTTCTTGCAATTTCGTGCGAAATTGATATTAAATTAATACTAGATCGCCCTTTAGCTTCGCTTGGAAAAGCACAGTTTCCACTGACTTTTGATCTGCTTCCAATATCGCGCTACGGATGTTATTTCAGGGAGGTCGCGGTGTAATATTGAGCCATGATACTGACAATTTACCTAGGAGAGGCTGTTTACAGAGAAACTTCGAGTCGACACTTTGACAACTTATTTCTTGTCGGG
This sequence comes from Leucoptera coffeella, assembly GCA_030578115.1. Lineage (NCBI taxonomy): Eukaryota > Metazoa > Arthropoda > Insecta > Lepidoptera > Lyonetiidae > Leucoptera > Leucoptera coffeella. Next base: position 19,919 of record JAMBLF010000707.1, on the reverse strand, counting down.
TTGCTAAGCCAGTTGTGTAGCAACTTGGTGGGTGCAGATAACGGCTAAAATAGATGAGGTTTGGCTAGGTGGGCTTGGAGTTAATTAGCCTGTATGTATCATAACTATACGTACGATTCTATTATTGTGTTTTGGTCATATTTTAACAAAATTTTTGGACTTTGGGTATATCCAACGATGTATACGTAAGTTAAAATCAAGATGGACGAATCTTTATCTGATATTGTAATTGAACTTTATTATAAGGCGTAGATCTGTAGAAAATATTTTTACATACGCTGATGAATAAAACGAGTAAATAATTTGGTCGTACACAAAACTATAATTCTTCCGCAAACGTTATTACGAATTTGAGCTGCACAAAATGATTGCAGCGTTTCAATCTAGATTCGGCTTCGAAATTCGGTAGTTAAGCCAAATGTAAAACTCAGTATGGAGCAGAACTTATTTGCTTGCCTTCAACTTTTGACATCAGTTAGAAATTCGCAGTTCACACCCAGTGGTTGACCGATGCGTCCGCAGTTCGGAAAATTACGGCTTAGCACACTTTTGATGGTGGACAACTTTGTCCGGGTTGATGTTTCGCATTTCCATGTTTATATTTTGATGCAGTGTCATAGTTCATTATCATTTAGTAAATTTACGAGTAATGTACGAGCTTCGTTCCCTTAAGTTCCCTTTAGTGAAATACTTTATGGTATTGAAGATACATACTAGCATAAAATAACGATTTTGTATAAAATATTGTAGGAGATAACTAAAGACTCTTTTATTGCTTAAACAAACATTACGTCTACCTTTAACTGATATTCACTAGTAAACTAACCGAACTAGTAAACAAAAGCCTTCAATATCGAAGGCAATGATCACACAAGTCTTCGACTACCCCGAAAGGGATTATAATAGTAGCACAAATGTATGTTTTGTCAAACCCTTGAAGGACATAGTGATAATGTAATCTCCCAAAAAGTGTAAGCTTACTGTCCCTTCGCTATTACACTAGCGGAATTTAGTCTAACTGAAGGATTATTTTGACTTACCTAGACCGCCGAGTGGTCGGGTCTTTCATAACCATAACTTCTGAGACTTCGCCAAATTTGCCGAAGTAATCTCGAAGACTTTCTGCAAATAAACAAAGTTTCTGCTTAGTTTGCTGCGTATGTTTATGTTAAGAGCATGTGTCTTGTGCAATTATATTAATTTGTGTATGGTCTGTTGAAAAACGTATAAATATTAAAAAAATTAAGTTGAATTAGCAGGTTTGAGATGCTTATATTTTAAGATTGTAGGAAATCGTTAACATAGATGTATGTACGAACTTATTTTATAACTTGTACATTCTAGATTAGCCACGGTCTTAATCTCGTTAGAGGTGTTAAATTTAATGTTATTTAGGATATTAAAATACTATCTAAACCTCTCCGAACCCCAAAATAGTTTCCAACTGCAACTTTTCTAATAATTTCAAGTAATAAATATAAACCTACTAAATGGATTTGTCACCCTCCACACCACTCTCAAGAAGGTAATTATAGCAAAAAAGCACAAAGGAAAAGTGCCCCATAATATCACCGCTTCAAAGGGTGGATATCGATGTACGAGCGAAACTAGAAATCAACCCATTTGGTGTAACTACAAAAGCCTCTGGCACTTTCGCTAAACACTTTCGCACAATGGAAGGGCCCCGTTTTGTAATGCCAAAACCTTTTCGATTCGAACTCCATAAAAGTAAGACGATAAGAGTCGTTCGCCCTCAAATGAGTCAAGTCGTCAGAACACTCCAGTACGCGATAGCTACAGAAATATCTTGTTTGCCTACACAAGTGATTTTGTTCGACAAGAAACTCGAGATTTAGTATCATGTATCCTCGAGTTCGTATTTGCCTCTAAATACATGCGGGGAAGCGCGCCGGGTATTTGCGGTCTCCGCGAGTGAGATCCGCTAATATATGCCATGGTGGATGGACCCAAACAAATAAACAACTTGGTGAAACAACTAAATGTAGAATCGGCACCCGTTCACCTGATCAAACGCTCCCAATTCCAGGCCAAAGTTGAATTTGTAACAGAATCGGGGAGCGATTCATCAATTAACGAGCCTTCGTACAGAACACTCCGAGTAGTTTATAAAGGTTTCTTTTGAAATATATTTCGTCTATAACACTGATTAATAGCAGACAGCTTAATTGGAAAAAGCTTATTGATGGTTATGTTACAAATTAAAAGGGTAGAGTTCTTAAGTAGAGGTTGCTTTTAAGGTTGCTTTCGCGTGTGTTTCGCTTCCGAAGTCGCTTTTCGACTTGTTCCCGTTAACTTTTCCAATCTGACCAGTGGTTTAGGAGCCCACACCGCAGTTGGAAATGCGAGGAGCTATAATGAAAAGTAACGATTGCGCGCAGTTTTAGACTTCCATCATCAATCAGCTTTAAGAGTGAAATATAGTTGCTAAACTGAGTAGCAAAAAGGAACACTAAATGGGAATCTAACTTATCTTTGCAATATTAATGTTACTGAAGAAAATTGCTAATAGAAATAGCTTATATATATCAAACATCAATGCTTAGATGCGTATGTGTTGGTAAATGTAATCAACCGGGAGATAGGCTATCAACCTGTCATCATTGTTCCTAGCCATCGAATGAATATTCATGTTAAAAAGTGACCTAAGAAATATTGTCGTGTCTCCAATGTTCTGTCCACATCGAAAGCAATTAAGGGACGTGAATGTATATGCGTGCGTGTGTGACTTACATCTACTTCCACGACTTGAAATAGTGTTAGAAAAATAGCAGTATTTGTACCTTTGAGTCTGCGTACCCACATATACCTTGGTTAATGAGCTTAGTGTTCTCATATGTATAATATTTATGAATAAGGATTTCCCTCAGCATGTTTGTACGTGTAATGGGGATTTATAATTTCAACGCTAATCCTCTGATTTCATTATGGACCGTAATTTGCTCATATAGGCACACGTATTGCATTCGTAGCTATTAATATGGCAGTAAATATATATTTTGACTGAAATATTTAGACTAAGTCATTTCAATTAAAATACACACATACATACACATTCTCGTCCTCGAATCGCTTTCGGGGTGGACAAAACCTTGAACCCGATAATATCTCCAAGATTTCTAGCATCTTCCATCTAGCATAATCTAGTATTCAATGAAAATAATTATAAAATAATCTATATTTTGCCAAGATTCAATCAACCTTTATAATTATGTATGTACCTTTAGAATAATCAATCTTTATATGTGTGTACCAAATTGTATATACGCAAGTATAATTAAAAATAAAATTTACATCTTTCGAACCTTACCTACACGCATCCTTTGGTTAGAACTTTAACCACATATAATTATAAATCACCTTTACCATTTCCTTAGAACCATAGCATTGACATAATATCGTACCACCTATAAACTATATACCCTTGTGAAGTTAAGTCTAGTGGTACCAGTTGGCTATCCGACACAGTTACGCGACCACCATAAAATTAGCATTCACCGAACGACTCTGCAGTTTGAGAAGAAAGTTTCTCTCCCCAAAATACAGGTGGCAATCTGATTATGCTAGGCCTGTGGGAAAGAGAGTGGATACTAAACTTGTATATCACGTCTTTTTGATATAGTTTTGATATATAAATTACGAATAATATAATTATGTGTATGTATTATAGACATACAGACATATTAAAAGGAGATTAGGGTATACTCGTATTTTAAGGATTGAATAGTACGAAAAATTAAGATTTTATTTAATATTTTATAAAAGCAGTTATATTGAGAATTATGTATGCATGATCTTACAGAATTATTTAAGTTTTGGTTAGGTAAAGAGTAGTATTTGAAGATACGGTTCTTTAAATATTACTCTTCAGCGCGAAAGAATTACATTCGTAATGCTAATGTTATGGTTAGTACAGGACATAATTAATGATTATGGCGTTGAATACCAAGTAATATACATCATGGATTCATAGACACGGACATCTAATCACATATATCTTTACAGCTTGTATAGGTATCAAAATTACTATGAATTAGTTTTCAATAAAGCTGGACTTATCGCGTAGATTTTGTAAACAAAGAATTAACTTCGTTACCCGTCTTATAAAATTACTAAAAATCGCTCATATTAAGCGATATATAATCACATAAAACTAACTTATACGTAAGTAGTTTTAAAACCCAGGGTCAATTTCTATCTAGATTACTAATAACACACTAAAAATAAACCCTAGATCTCAATTTAGTATTTCATTCTTTCGAAATAGTCTAATAGGCTTAAGAGAAAACAACGCTACTGTTTTCCAATTCGAGGTACCAGGCAAACATAAATAAACAAACATCAATTATATCGGCAGTAGAAGTGCGGGGTTTTAATTTAATGACGTATCATGTAAAGCGTGCAATAATTTTAATAAAGCTCCGAAGCAATTGGTGGGTTAAAATCCGTATTTATAGTCTGTGTTTTAATATTGAAAAAGGGTTTCTGAAAATAAAGATGGCGGCTCTACTTTTTAAAAAAGCTATACCTAGACAGAATGTGCAGAAATTTAAGTATGGATTTTATTGATTAAACTGTGCAGCGGTGGTTTAATACTTCGTTACTAGCTACTTTCTTTCTTGCATGGCGTAAAAGGTAACATTGTAACTATTCGTACAGGAAATCCAACATAACCAGTGTTCAAATTATTGACCATCAGTAAGACTGTAAGGATTTCAAAAGATTATATGGTACAAAATTTTCTGTATTTACGTCAGATAAAAATTAAAAAAGTATATATCTAAATAGTGTTTATGTTTGTAATAATCAGCCAAACTAGATTCCCATAGAATAAATTTCCAACTTATTAATAAAACCCATACTAATAAACCTTTCATATGTTTCCTACCAATTTACGCCAGCTGTCCTAGTCCAGACTATAAATATGGCTCGGGAGGGCCGAAGCCAGCAGTTGCTCAACCACCATTAAATTGGACTTCGCCGTACACAGCCACCTTGCGTCTGGCTCCGTCTCCTAATATGACTGTGATTTTCATAACTTTATTGCATGGCATAATGATAAATATCCAAGTTTAGAGGCTTTGAAAACAAGGTCAGGAGTTTTGAATAATTTGAAAAAGTTATTCTTTTGTGGTTGAAGATAGTCTATTATTTTTTTGCACTAAAGAATACTTATGAAAATCATTTGCAGTGCGTAAAGAGGTGAACCGTTTTTCGAAGTTTCTCTTTTATATTTATATATACGAGTACATTTTAATATGTACAAGAGATACTTGTTGCGGTTGTTAAGTAATCGTAAGATTTACGGGCTAAATTCTTGATGAAGAGTTAGTTAAGTATATCTCTTTTTGTGCTTTCTTCTTCTTTAATCTACTTCAGATTGCTTCTTCTTTAGTCTATTATGGACAAGATTGAACCTTGTTAACAATGCATACGTTGTCGCTTTAAGCATTACTTTATACCATTTATAAGGAATATTAGTAACCGGTTGCCAGCTTATACCTGAATAATACACCTCTAGTCCCTTAATCACCTCTTATGTCATGCTAGGAAGAAAGTTGCTTATATCACAAAATAAGTGTAACAGTTACCTAAATAAGACTATAATTGAATGTCGCAGCAATACAATTGAATTTGCGGAGCGCTAAGCCACAATAAATATTCATACAGAGTGAAATATTCAAAAGTAGCGGCAATATGCAAAAACGTTAATCAAGTCGGCCAACTTAAGCGTCTGCAGATCAAACACGGACCAATCAGAATCGCATTCCTATAAAGCCTTAATAGGGATGTTGACTGTGTTCTTAAAAAGATGTTTACATTTTTTTTATATTTAGAGGTAAAGTCATCACAGGTCAACAAGTTAAGAAAATGCAATAATCATTATGTGCGTTAAATTAAAAATACTGTACTTAGTACCTACTATTCAATCTACCACACAACAACAAAGTTATTGTTGTTGAGTGGTAGATTCTATGATATAAATGCTGGAAACCATAATCGATTTATTTTATTTTTACGTGATAGTAGTAGGTATATGTAGTAGTAATGAAATTGACTTCGAATGACCCATACCTAACATGCCTTCGAAATTTCGGAGATGAGCAATTAAGCCTCTGACTACCCCGCCATAATAAAAAAGGGAGTGTGTCGTGAAGTCGTGAAGCGTATGTTATGTTATAATGAAATGCAATCAAGACACATAATGCCATTTGATTATTAATATTGTTATAAACAGTTGACATTGCTAAGATCACGCTTCTAATTATTGACGTTCTAGTTTGAAATGTCACGTCATATGAGGGTGTTCGTTCTAGAGCTATATTTAAATTTGAGTTCTCTGGCTTTTACATAGATTATAAATCATCAATTTACGATTCGTAGTTACTGATACACAATTGAAATAACAAAAAATAGTCAACACCCCTATTAGAAACTGTTAACGAACACAATCCACGTCGCATATTTTATCTTGAGCGGCCCTTGCGAAACCGAACCAATTAGCGTGAAAACCTTTCGTCGCAGAATTTTGGCATTTGGCCTGACGTAAATTTTTACTTGCCCTGCATAAAGTGCATTGCAGTATTAGTTGGCGACGGTCATTTATCACTGCATAACGCCGTCCGTTTCATTTGGCAAATTTGAGATAGGAGGGTTATAGATGAGTGGTAAACAAATTTCTTGTTCGTGTGGGGCGTGGTTTCTTTTTGATGTCATTGTTAGTAAGTTTGTTTTGTGTATCTGCAAAATGAATATATTCACAAATAGCTGTAGCTGTGCTATACCTAGATTGGTATTTAAAGTGTTAAAAATAGTCATTTATCACAAGGAATCTAAACAATTTTCTCTACTCAGTACTTAGCTAATGTTCATCATGAAAAAGACATGCAATTTCTTTTAATTCGATAGTAACACGAACATTGTGTTACAAGTAACCATTAAATACGTATCGAAGACCAAAGCTTTCGTCACATTGAGACTGAGTCCCAAAATTGCCGTCTCAGACCGGATGACGTAATGACAGCTAGTTACACCATACAAATCCCAAATTAACAAGCAACAGTATACTACCACGATAGACCATAAGACTAACGCCCCATACACTCTCACTTGCGTTTAGAGGTTAGCCTGAAGCGTTTCTTCTGTATAAAATCAGTCCGTTAAATGTGTATTGTGGTTGGCAGGGAGCCAAAAGCAGAGAAGTCTGAATCTCTCACTTGAGTCAGTACCTCCGTCGGATGGTATTAGCTGAACGGGACTCGCCAACGAGGGTTAACAGACATCATTAGTGGAAAAGTGGGAGGTGCTTTATATTTACTTAAGGTGGAATTTATTAATAGTTTGTTGTTATATTTACTTAAGGTGGTATTTATTAATGAGAGATTTGTTGTAAGGTGTAATTGGAATTATCTCTGTGTAGGTTCTTACAATTGGATCAAAAGTTTTTATTATATTAAATCAGTGGATCAACATGGGATATTAAATGCATTGTCTATCTATTTAAACGAATCAGATATCTTACTTTACAGTTAAAAAAGGTTTTAGCAAAAAGGTATTACATTTATTTTAACACTGGTATCATTTAAAATTTTATAAAATATCTATCGCTACACCGAAGCGCGTCACGCAAAGTACACCAACTCGAAAATTTTGGAATCTGTTGTAAAAATCACGTTTTGATGACGATCAAAGTGCCATTGGGTGCGACAACGTGAAGTAGATTGTGATCACGTGTTTTTGCGATTTGCAGGGAGGCTGTACCGTTAAACGAGGTCAAGGGGCTTCAACAAAAACATATTGCCGATAAATTCTCATCTGACACATTCAGATTCGGTCATAACGTCCGCAGACGTAATATATAATATTTTTTTGTGTGAACTGTTGTGACGTTTTTGGTGTTAATTGCGAATACGGTGTTCAATTTTGTGGAAGGTAAAAATGGATGGTTTTAAAACAATCATTTTTCTAATGTCCTCTTTTTCAATACTCTAATAAATAAAAAAGACTGCTCTATATTAACTACATGTTTTAAGGCATTTCTGCATTTAGCTGAAATGGAATGTAGTTTAATAATAGATTATGCGATTCACACGATAGTATATAATATATCCTTGTGAAATATTCCATTTTCCTTACTTGCCATCTGTATCTTTGCATGTATTTATGTATGTAAATGCCAATTTTATGTGTGGAATACTTTTTATTTTCTTTTTAATAAGATCTGATACAGTTCATTTAATAGCATTTATTGCCTACTTTATTTTTAATTTTATTTGTATCATTAAACAACCCATTTATTTCACGGACAACGTTCGCACATTTCCCCCTAAAGTCAACCCACATTTTCGACTATTCAGCAATGCTTGTCCCAACTATAGTTTAATATCCAAGTGAATGCAGATGTTCACCGTTTTCAATTTAAGGGCACGCTGCACCGAAACTCCGAGGAAACTTACTACAAGTTGGAACGTTGTGACATCGTCAAGTAATCTCTAAGCTACTAGCGATGTATGTAGCTCGATCGGTGTAAACTTGGGCTGTAATTGTTCTGAACAATGATTGACTTAATATTGTTTTACATGGTACACATACCTGTGCTTTAAGCGGGTTTAATATCAGAATTAAACTAAATAAATGTTAAATAGCACGTACGATGCCGGTTAGAATAAAATATTTATAAGTACAAGAAGATAAACGGTTTTACAACTATTAAACCTTGCGGGGTAATCAGAGGTTCTTGTATGTATCTCTTCATTGCGAAACTATTAATTTTGTGGTCACCGCAAACTCATTTGTTAACCAAATGGTCAAAGTTATATGTATTTAATGTCTTAGACATTCGATTTCTTACATACTAAGAATTCCAAAAAACAGCTACGCTCCTGTCGTTGTCAGTTGTCAATCCAGGCATTACATAGATAATTTAAATAAACAATCTTTTTAAAGCAACACTTCACTTCTCTACACTTATAGGTAAGAAAGCTAACAATAGAGCCTCAGAATTTACAATTCAAATTGTTTACACTTTACCTGCCAGACGAATGCCTAGCTTCTGAAATTTTTTCGGCATCAACAAAGCAAGAATGGTAATCTGGATACACCTTTGTACCTCACAAAGCCGAGGAATAAGAAATCAGGGAGCTATTCAAAGCTGCAAGGAAGAGGTGTAGCTAGTTTATAGGTGCTTACTTTTGTTATTAGATAATTGTATGTAGATAGGTAGGTATGTACGAGTATATAATATTAATTTTAAAAATTTTACGAGCAACTAATGATAACTAAGAGACACTACACAATAGAAAATGAAAAGTAAAATCTCTTTTAACAAGTACTATAATCACATATATTTTTGTATATATCAATTGCCCAGCTATAAGTTTAAAACATAATTTTAATAGATTAAGTTAATCAGGCTAAAAAACCTTCAGAGTACTAAAATTGATATATTCAGTCCTGAATAACGAATACACTACATAGATTAATAGCCTGAAGCTGAATTATGGTCTCGCAAACAGCTGGTTCTAAATTTTCAGCGCCTATAAATTATGCTAATAAGCTCAGGCCACTCAAGCAAACAATAATCATTATCAATGTAGAGGCGATTGTTGATTCAGACAATAGATTATCAGTTAATACCGTGTAATTGTCAGGGTAGGTATCTGTCGACAACCGACCATGTCTTGCGGATGAAATATAGCCTGGCAGGCGTTACGCTTCTAATTTTGAGACATCCATTCATTTAACTGTTACAGACATGAATGAGATTGGACAGTATTCATAGGAAGTGCTTGATGTATTGCCGAGCATAAATTAAACGAATTATGCACGAGCGAAAATAGGACGCAATTATTTTGGCGAACAATCATTCTACATCATCGGGGCAATGCTCCCTAATCTTTTTATTTTGTCACTCCATCATAATGTTAGGTAATGCTCGTTTTATAATTGTATACAATTTTTACACAATAAAAACACAGTATGTATAAGAGAAATGTATTGTAAACGTATACCTTTATGTAACTATATTATGATATATCAGATGGTCACTCATGATCTTTGATATTTATGCTATATAACTTTGAATATACAATTAAATTAAAGGCTCTTGCTCCTTAGAAGTATTTCTATGCCACATTTTGTTTTTAATTTTTAAAAGAATAACATCGTTTTTGTCGTATGAGTGTTAGAATTTCAGTTTATGTATACCTGATTAATATGTCACTTAGAGCACCCAAAATGAATACTTTATAATTTAATACCCCCAATGTTATAAAAATTCAATTTTCACAGAAAACTAACCTCACTCCACTTTTATAACAAAACTATTTTTATAAAAAATAAAAAAGAGAATACTTAAGGAAAAGGTTCGATAAACTCGCAACATGAAAAACCGTTGCTTATTATGAAGCCTTGGAAAAATATTTTTATTCTGTCGACGCAGGTGCGGAGTGAGACCCCTAATGCCCAAAAGTTACTTCTGTATTATTACACCTAATACGATATTCTGATTTTGGGGCTATTCTCAATCTTTACGAGTTGGCTTAGATGAGAAAATCTCTTACCTGTTTAGGTAAGTCTTGAGAGATATTTTTTGGAAGATTCTTTTCGCTATATTTACGAAATGCGTACATTGAGTGCGTATACAAAGTAGAAAATAGATTTTAATCATATTTAAGAAAGTCAAAGACTGAGTTTTGGGCGAAATTGTTAGAATACATATAAAATCAAACTGGACAAAGGGAATTAATTTTGTATCATACTCGGAGATATTCTATTCTAAACAAGGATCAAATTATCCATCATTAATATGTTTCATAACTGTTTATCGTTCTAAAGGGATAGCAAAACTTAGTAACACGCCCTTAAAAATACCGTTTTTTCGTCAGATAGCTAGTAACTATAACAACAAGTGGTAAATCCACCTTTAACAAGCATTTATAGTTGTTTGGACTATTTTCACCTTTACATACACGGATTATCTTATCTAGACGAAAGTGTCTTCATAATACACGTAGGTCAGGAGGATATTTATTTATTTCATTAACAAGGTTTTTATTTATTTAATCCTCAGCTAGGACTATGACAACCCAAGCGTATTTCCCAGCTGCACTGTTGTGCAGAGTTGCAAAGACAATTACTTCCCATCATTTTCCAGAATTAAGGCGATTATTCTGAGTGACTTTAATTCATCGCTAGTGGTGCCATCTGGGATTAGTTGCGACTGTCACGGAATGTAAGGAGTTTGTCTTTGGATTGCAGTCGCGTTAGGGTTGCCACATTCTTCACAGTAAATAGGTTAAATTTAATTTTATTGAGAGCTTCTGTATCTTAAATGAATAAGCAATAACTTTTATTGCGATATTTAGAGTTTTTAGAAACTGAAGCACTGATAATTATTTTTATTTAACGTAAGAAGATAAATTTGCTCACAGCGCGAAAGATTATATTATTATTAACTACCTATATAAATTTTTCACTAAAAAATAGGCTTATGCTAAACATAATTAGAATATCAGCTCTCCTTTTCTAAATTATATTAGAAATCTCAAAGGTTTATACGCATATTATGTTAATAGGTTATAATATAAACAATCAAATGTCTACGGTATGCGTAGAAATAAAGACTCTAGTGTAACTTTACCCTAACACCGGAATGCAGGCAGTCTCACATCGGATGCAGTTCAGATATGTAATTAAACTATTTATTTCCCAACTTGTCTAACTTAGGGCTTAAGTACACATGAACTTTGAGCTTCTTGAGTAGAACTGTTCACTTCATACGCTTAGCCTTGATAATAACGCATCATATAATTTGCACAAGATTAATATGTAATATAACATTATATTAGTAATTCGGTGTAGCTCAGTTTGGGAGTTTGACTCTGTTTCAGTGGGTACAGGGTTTAAAACCTAGGAGCATGTACCAATAGAAATGATTTTCTAAGTACGTTTTCGCTATTAAAAATATATTTAACAGGTAATAGGCAGTGCTTGTAAATGGTGACATGGCTTACCACCTATCAAATGTCACATTGAGTGGCTTCGAGGTGACCATATAATTACTACCTTTGCAATTGCAGAGATGGACACCTGAACCTCTTATATGACCTCGCAAATGTTAATGGTCGCGAACGTACTTAATTTTTTTTTGCATAACATATTAGTCTTAGGAATTTCTTAATTATGAATATTCTAATTTGCTTATAGTAAATCTCACTTAAATGTTTTCAACTAATGCCACTTGCAGAGTGCATTTCACTGTTATCATACTTCACTTCCTTTAATTCATTTGAATATAATGGGCCGAAATTGCTAGATTGAAACGTATAGAAATGCCTGCTAGCTGCCATTCTTTTCATGTCAATATATATTTATCATAACCTAAGTTTTTATATATATTGAATGATAGATAAACACCCAGATTAGAATGAAAATTTCGGTTTATACGGGAACAATGAATCCGATATACCCACTTGACTTTATAATAAAATAATAAAGAGATAAAGCGGTCAAACCCGAAAAAGGTTGTTTCAATTTACTTAATCCCTCATCTATAAATTAAAATAGCAACAATGATACCCATAAATCAGAGCAATTGTGCTCCGTCCTACATAATCCGTTCGCTTCGTTGTAAAACTGAATTGGATATTGTTCATTAAGTCCATAATAGCACCTTGAAACACGGCACGGCCCCAAAAATGTTGTAGTAAGCAAAAAGGTTATCAACGGCCAAAAACACTTTGTACAATGAAAGATTAACAAACAGCGGCCTAGTCTTTCTGGTGAGCTAAAACACGGTTCTTCATCACGCGATGCCAGCCTTTCGCGAAATATTGCCCGTAATAAGGACGGAATTGCCTTTACATTATAAACAGTGTGACATTCTTTGTATAACACGCGTGGTTTGTGTTCTGAGTGTATTACGGTCAAAGGATATTTAATTTTGTTAGGTAAAATTACAGTTATTGATTTTACATAGTCTGATTTCCATATTCGAAGTACTCAAACGTTAATTACTTATTCTCACTTTCATATTATTTTCACCCCATAAGTGAGAGTACATGTCTGAACTTATATATTTTTAAGTGTTTTGGTATTCTTGCTCATGTCTCTATCTTTTTTCTTATGATACAAATGAATAAACACTCGAAAGGTATTGCATTTATAATTTTTTTATACATTGTATTCCCTGTTATACATTGTTTTATCGTGAGCATCTTATATATAAATATAAATAATAACGCATTAACAATACATAAATTCATACACGGATTTACACCTGTCCATCTCCCTACAGAGGGATAGGCCAATTACTTTTGCTTCATTAACTCATACACAATCAAGGTTAAATATGATAAGAAAATTCAGTTTCATTTAAAATCTACCTTTTATCTTTAACTTAGCGCACTACAGCTCGAAAGAACACATCTGAATGTTCCAAAAACATCTATTACATTAAAACGGAGAAGCTGGCTCCAATCCAATTGAGAGCAATCTTGTCCCGATAAGTTTGAATGTGTCAGTGAAATATAATTCCAATTCAGTAGCAATCAGTGTCCTGTTGAAGGCAGAGCGTGAGGTGACTTCGTAAAATATTAAATGTACCGTGCCGGTCCGCCCAGGCTTTGCTCAATGTACTTCCTTTCCCACTTCGATACGACACTCAATTTATATTGCCGAATATTCGGTCAGAGTCCACGGCAATAGGGCGTAATTTTGTATAGATGACACTCGTTCCTATGAAGTGTAAATGAGGATTAGACGCCGCTGCGCTTAAGTGATAAGGGTCGCTGGCTTACCCAGTCTGTTTGTGTTGGTTATCCTTCATCTGTCATGGAGATTTCTTACCTGGAACGAGAGTAACAAGAATTAGGATAACAAAGTCTAGAAAATTTGTAATAGTGAATCTTTTTCTTTATAATAGATTTCGATTATATTGTGATTTCTAATTCATAAATTTAATAGCTAAAATACTTTTTTTATGCATTTTCATTTAACTGTGACAATGTGTCCAACCATTTAAAGAATAGATGTTTATAAAGTGCATAATCAGACATAATTTACAAACACTATGCATGCCGTTAATTAAAAAAATTAAAAAAGACATAGAAAACCCTGACGTAGCAATGACGACATTACGATTGTTTATTGTTTAACTAATACAATTATAAATATCCCAATAACTTCCATCTCTACCAGAATTTTTACCTGCACAAACTACCATGCAACAGCGTTTCGGAATTCCGTACACAAATTCCATGTCCATAAATTAAACTCCAAACAGTTCCGTTTTGGGAGGCAGCAAAAACATGTCCGTTCAGAGATCCCCTGACGGAGCAAAGAGCACAATGCCTTCACGTTGCGCCCGTGACGTGTGCGAGAAGCAAATAGATCATTCCCCGTAGGAAAACATCAATCGCGACCTGATTTATAGGGGGCGCTAGCGACAAGGCAAGAGCAAATTTTCAATACGATTTAGTGTTGTTTGGGTAAAAGGTGAAACAAATTTGGGTAAATTATATTTAAATAATGTGTGTTTCACCAGACATCCGGTTTACTCAACCGGAGATCAACATTTTACATGGTGTAGTATCATGTAACATGTAGATAATCATTTTACATAGAATATGTAACTGTTTTTAACCTTATTAAATAAAAAGTGTTAAACTTGCATAGTGCACATATGCAGCAAAACAAAATTTGCCACTACGCAGATGCATTATAAAACATCATCTAATCTGATTAAGTTATTACTGCAAATCTCTATACTAATATATCTAGAACAAAATTATATACCCCTAATAATTGACCCTAGAACCATATTAAATATGACTTAATAACTCACACCGCGCATCTTTTACCACTAATACAGTGAAATAAGTTCCCCTGATCCAGCTTAAGTAAAACTCGTACTTCCAAAGTTCGGATGCAGTTTTGAGTTGTAGATGTAACCGAGGCGATGGCGTGAATTCCACCCCTCTGCCCCACCCCTCTGCAGTTGGACTGGCAAACAACTCACTCACCTGTCGTTTGGGATCGATTCTCGTAACATTGTGAGGTGAAAATGTGTGTGTGTGGGGGGATGTGGATGTATGTTATATAGATGTGGTATTTTAGTATCTTATATTTTCTTTAGTAGCTCCATAAATGAGTATTGTATACTGTTTAAGTATAATGATCTATTAAATTGAATTATAATACAATGTAGTAGGTCCTTAACACATATGTTTCTGAATTTAAAACCTTATCAGGTACCAGAATCCCATTTTTTATGCAACAAGTACTTGATACGATTCAATAAGCCGAGAAAGTTATTATATGGATACAATGATTGTAATTTGATAACGTGTGAACGGTCAATTAATTTTAGAGTCAATAGGAGAATAGGGTTTTCGACAATACAAACTTTTCTGTGGATGTTTCTTTGCAGAGCTGAACTGTTTTCTTAATGACGTGAAAACCCAACTATGAATATTGACATCAAATCTATCGACATACATTGATATCTTCTCCGTATAAAATCGAATCCGTTTAATATACTACGAATAAAACGACTGCTAGGAATAGGGCCTCATAATATCTGTTAGCCACACTATAATTAATTTATTAATATACCTAAATCATTCATACTTAGGTTCTTAATCCAAAATTTTTTTTCTACAATATAAGTTTTAGAGTAAGTTATGTATTGAAATTTGAGGAAGCAAAAATAATTTTACATAGATAGAGAAAGCTATGTTTCTTTCTACCCCTGTATAGAAATGGTCATAACGTTTATGTATGTTATAAAGTAAGCTGAAAGGCTGGCTTTGATAAAGTTTACGTGTTTTTCTTCTATTTCAATATTGCACGATTTAACGCTAGAACATATGTGTTTATATGACGAAAAATTATAAACCAGAACACTAGTGCGCCAGCTAAGTGCTGAGATACAAGTTCCTTGTCTACTGCAACTTCAGAGGAAGCCCTTATGTATAAACTCGATTATATCGAGGAGCCAAGTTTCATTTTAAATTGCAAACACCCAGTCCGGACGGAACTTGCAGACATGACATGCGTGATAACGAAATATCGCCGCCTGGTCAATTTGAGCGGAAATTTCAACGAGTTAACATCGAATTTCGAATCGATTTTTAAACTCGCAGTAGTGTTAATTTGATTCGTTTAATTGCGTTTTTTTCCAATCAAAATTGACGGTTTTGTAAATTGTGTAGCTGGTTCAATAATATAGAAAATAGCTTGTTTCGTTACGACAAAAATACCATATAAAAGAAATAAAAAATATTAATTAATTTAATCAATAAATAAAACTAAGTTTAGTAGTGCATTTATTTATATACCTTCCATAGATGAATCAATGTCTATTTTCATAAATGGTGTACTCATATTAAAACACGTTAGCACAATGCACCTCATCAGAAAAACTAATCACCAAACTAGTTACTGCAACGCAAACGCAAGTTATAGCATATAATTTATGTGATAATCTAACTTTTAATTGATTCAGTGTTGAGTTCCTACACGCTGTGAGGTATACATACGTCAGCGTCCGAGTCATGTTTATTACGAATTTGCATATGAACGCTCCAATTGAAATTGCATAATTGCAAAACTTTTCTTGCGAATGACGCTGCTATCCACACAGTCGGGAGCGAAAGTAATAAATTATTATTAAGTCGAACTACTAAGGAGCCAAGTTATAATTCAATCTTGAGAGCTCTGCATTTCGGAATTATAACTCGCAAGTTTTAATCAAGTAACGCGATATTAAGGTGCGAACGAACGGGAGCCCGAATAAATTATAGGTGGAAAACAACTAAAGGTTGAAAGGAAGTCTTTTCAAATTTATTGCGCTTTCAATTGTGTGGGACGTGTAAAAAAAGGTTCAGCGCTTTTTTATATTGCCCAAGCTTAAAAGCTTGGTGGGAAAAATCTTTTTTGCCGAAGTTGTAAATTAACGTTTTACTTTTTGGTGGAATGGGCAAGAGGATACATGGAAAGTCAAAGGTCAGTATCAATATTGGTTTTGTTCGGGAAAGTCTCAACGAGCCTTAAGTTCGAGTACCTACAAGTAGCACCGATTTTTGCAGGCTTTTCTCTCGCCTATTGCCACTAGGGAATGAGATTGGAGTTTGGACTCTATTTATGACGTTTTTCTAATGTTAAGGTTTGCCCTTCGTTGTTCAATTCTTAAGATCTTCAAGTTATAGTCAAATGTCCATACCAAATATTACCCATTAAATTCTCACAAGAAATTACTAACTACTTTTTCCTGTATAACGTATTTAGTAAAAATAGTTATGTTCGACATTGCTAGATCAGTTTTTATCTTAAGCATTCAGCAGTGTTATTTCTCTAATACAACTTCAACCAATGACCATGTTAATAAATATTCATAGACACATTACGATATCATATGAAAATAGTGTTACAGTAAATGGCAACGGCTTTAGAAGCATTGAACAACTTTTTAGTCCAATTTAGTGGCAATCAGAGCTATCTTGGAAGGGCGCGTGAGGCGACTACCCAAAATATTAAATGTGGCACTCTGCTACTAGCCACATTGAGAAATCGGGAAAGATCCAAATGAACTGGGTATGCTTTTAGTGAGCATAATATGGTCATATTATTATTTTTAATACTATTATTGTTTAAGTTATGGAATTGCAAATTAAAATCATTTTTTACTTATTTCATCAAATTATAATATCTTTTTCGAGTAAAAATATCAAATACCTACATGTGTCATGAAAAAGTTCCCTTATGACATTATCAATATACTCCAAAATACCCGCTCACATCGAACTTAATTAAAACAGGTCATCTGTGCTTCTATTCTACTTTTCATCAGACGCGACTAAAGGACTTAGAAAAATGATATCTATTGACCAACATATATTGCTGGCCCTATCATTTTAGTTAATACCATCACAACCTTGGCAGTTTTACCTCAAGAACCCATGTTAAAATTAAATAAAAACATAACATACGCTTCACGACTTGTGTATACAAATTCCCTATTTTATTATGGCGGGGAGTCAGAGGCTTGAATGCCCATCACCGAAATTTCGAAGGCATGTTAGGTATGGGTCAGTCGAAGCCCGCGTATCACTAGATAGACAGCACCCAACGTGATAGGTAGTGAACCGTATCGCTGCATTAAATACTCGAGTTTTTATGTAATTCTACATGAGTGTTAATACCAAAATACCTATTTTCCTTCATAGAAGCAGCTTAGGTTTCAGGTCAGCATAGGTCTGCGACCATCATACATAGGATAGTGTCCTGATTCAGTCTCGGAACAGACGATCGATAAATTGGTTCTATAAATCAAGCTCAGCGTGACTTTATACTTGGACATTGTCGTCTTACCTGTAATGTAATTCTGGACTCGGCAGACTTTATAATGTGATATTGCTTGCTGGAAAATTTATGAATTTCTATACTTACATGTATGTAATATGTGTTTGCTTGTCGCTCTTACATGTATGTAATAATATATTTGCTTGTTAGTGGTTGTTTTTTGATAGGATAATGATATACGCATATCACTATAACACGATAATATAAGTGGAAGGGCGGTTACGTATACGTATGAGAGAGATATTGAAAATGCGTGACGATAAACGCCGAATGTATATAAAAAGATGTATGAGTGTCAATGAGGCGAAAGTGGTCTGTCAGGATCGGGACAAACGGGGATCCGTGAGCCTACCCCTCTACAGGGAATCAGGCGTGTTGTGTATGTATGTATGTACTATAACACGATCTCCTATTTTTGTATTAATACTGATTTTTGCGTATAGAATTGTGTCAATTTAGTAAATTCTGTTGGTATATTATTAATCTGCATGTCTGTTCACATACTCGAAAGTATTTGATGTTAATTTATCACAATGTAGGCACATCACTTTTGTTAACTTGCATATGTAAGCTAATAGAATTAGTAATCCGACTATAGAAATAAGAATTATGACCTTAGCTGCATAGGAACGAAATAATTAAAAAAAAAATACCCTAAATATTGATAGGTAGCCATCGTTGCAATTTATTTTTCACTTTACCTCAAACGAAGAAAAAACAAATAAAATTCGGCTGCGCGGCCATTCAATTTAACTATATTTGCCGAGTCATCAGTATGGTAAATTCAGAGGGTTACGCGATGTGCAAGCAACAAATGCCATTTGTGCTTTCAATTAAACAGTTATTTTTTACATTCAATGTGCTAGGTGTCCTATACAAAATCACTGTGGATTTAATTCACATCAGTAAAGAAAATAGGTGTTCTATATGTAGTGGGCTTAACTTACATTTCTAAAGAGAATAACGGGTACGAAATGAGTTTATCAATGTATATGAATTGCGGTACCTATTACATAAATAAAATATCATCGACTAAAGCCTAAAATCTCTGAAAATGCTCAAAGACACATATTTGATTCGCTAGTTATGAAAATACTTTTGTAATATTCAATGTTGTACAAGTACATACAATATGTAAAACATTTAAACTAAAATACTATCATGTAAACATTGCAATTACATCATACAGAATATTTTAAATTCTCCGAATACCATTATAACGACGCAAAAGTATCTCCCATCCTTACAGGAAACTTCATCATTATTGATTCCGAAGAATCGATGAAAGGGTATTTTAATCTGACAATAACAGGAGTTAGTCTGGCAACCCTTTATGCTGCGGAGGTCCCCGATAGGCCAAATCGATGGACTAAAACGCCATTGTCTAAGTTTCTACAGCCTCCACTCCGTGGACTTGGCGAGATTAATTTTCTTAGTTTAGATTGTTTCGTGGACCATTGTGCACGAGATAATTGGATTTTCAAGCTATTTCTGATTTAGTTACCTCCGCGATGGCCAAGTTTTGAATTGGTATCAAT